>CAIGQW010013128.1:255667-270975 GCA_903798125.1 Danio choprae | reverse complement strand
TGAGCACCTACAGTGCGTAGGCCCTATTTAGGGAGTGAGCACCTACACTGCGTAGGCCCTATTTAGGGAGCGAGCACCTACAGTGCGTAGGCCCTATTGGAATTGCGTTGTTTATTCTTCTCCGCAATGAATCGCGATTTTGAGGGTCTAAACATGCTGGAAAACTCACCAAACTTTGCACACGGCCCAGAAGTGGCGCAAATTTACGTCTGTTATAGGTTTCGGAAGTGGGTGTGGCAAAATGACTCGACAGCGCCACCTATGCACGTTTGACGGACTGGCCCCAGAGCAACGTTTCACACACACATACGAAAATTGGCACACACATCAAACATGCCAAAACCTACAAAAAAGTCTCTTGGAGTGAAATCTCAAACCCAACAGGAAGTCGGATATTTTTAACTTCCTCTGCCGATAAAGTGCAGTTTTTTTGCCATTTCCAGGCGTGGTATTTGAACAAACTCCTCCTAGGCAATTCATCAGATCAACACCAGAATTGGGTATTGTGAACTAAAGGCTTTGGCGATGTTAAATTGCGAAGATCTAGAGTTTTCGCCGAAGGGCGTGTCCGTGGCGGCCTCTCAAACTTTGACGCTTTGCCACGAAACAGGAAGTTGTTATAACTCAGGCATACATTGTCTGATCTGATTTAAAATCCATATGTTTGATAACAGTCCTGACCTGAACACATTTACATGCCAATAACCAGATACAGATATAGCGCCACCTGCTGGCAACAGGAAGTGACATGTTTTACAGTGTAGCAAACTCCTCCTACAAATTTTATCACACCGAATCCATGTTTCATTAGTTTAGTCCAAAGGCCTTTGTGATGTTAAATTGTGAAGATCTAGAGTTTTCGGCGAGGGGCGTGTCCGTGGTGGACTGAGAACGTGCAATGCTTCGCCATGGAGGAGGAAGCACTTATAACTCAACCAAACAATATCTGATCTGCCTGAAAATGCACAGGTTCGATGAGAATCCTCTTCTGAAGACATCTACATGCCAATATTGAGTCTCAGTCATAGCGCCACCTGCTGACAGAAGGAAGTTTCTGCATAAATCTGTGATTTTCTGAGCTATTTTAATATATATATCGGCTTAAATTATTATTGTACCCTGTTCTCTGTCATCCTGAGGCCACCGGGTGGCAGTGAGCCCGGGTGCGAGGTCCCTTTCATTGCTGCTTGCAGCTTTAATTTTTAATTTGTGTTCGGAGCTGAGTGAGTTTTCAAAGCTCCTAAAAGATCTAAAAATCTCATCTGTTGAGGTTTATTTCCAGAACCTTTCCTTTCTCTGTTCCTCAGCGGTGGGATGATATTTCTAAAGCCACTAAAACACCTATATTCATTTTTCACAATGACCTTTTTCATGAACACTCCTTTAAATAAAAAAATATATAGTTAATTAACCGATATTATTTACATTTCTTTTCTACCGTATTTTGAATGGTAAAACTCTGGCAGCCACTGCTGCTGTTTTTATTTACCGTAATTTTTGTATGTGTATTTATGTTTGACATAAATCTGAACTGTTTGATATCTAGTGACTGAACTCACTGCAATAAGGGTTAAAACAGCTGATCTTATCCTGTTGTAGATGTGCCAGACGCCCACATCCTGCTGCAGAAAGACGCGGTGTACCAGCTAGTGAACACTTCGCTGAGTTTCAGACATGCTCTGCATTACTGCCGCGGTCAGTCGAGTGCCCTCACAACTGCTGGAGTGAAAGAAGATGAGGACGGAGCCCAGCAGTTACTCAATAAATCCAACCTGAAGGGTCCCGTTTGGTTCCAATCGAACAAAACACAACATCCCACAACCCTTCTGGAGCGACTCGAACGTATGGTTTCTAAGCCTGTACTCTGGTCACTTTGTGTCAAATCAACCATAGTTTAAAATGTTATACACAGTGCTCAGTATATGAGTACACCCCCTTTTGAAAATTAATATTTGTCTCCATTTTTCTGTGAATATGGGTCATATATATTGGTGCATTTGAACACAACAGATATATTAAACAGATATATTTATTAAAATAATATTTTAGTCACAGAACATTTAGAAATGGACAGATAATACATATAAATTCATGCAAAATATTGCAAAAAAATATTACAAACTGGGGGCCTCACAATGGCGCAGTGGGTAGCATGTTCGCCTCAAAGCAAGAAGGTCGCTGGTTTGAGCCTCGGCTGGTCAGTTGGCGTTTCTGTGTGGAGTTTGCATGTTCTCCCTGTGTTGCCGTGGGTTTCCTCCGGGTGCTCCGGTTTCCTCCACAGTCCAAACACATGCGCTATAGGGGAATTGCGTAAGCTAAATTGTCCGTAGTGTATGAGTGTGAATGGGTGTGTATGGATGTTTCCCAGAGATGGGTTGCAGCTGGAAGGGCATCCGCTGAGTAAAAACATATGCTGAATAAGTTGGCGGTTCATTCCGCTGTGGCGACCCCAGATTAATAAAGGGACTAAGCCGAAAAGAAAATGAATGAATGAATATTACAAACTGCAACATTTCAACTAAATTGTCTATATTTTTTTGTTTCTCTTGATTTTTGCTATTTTTTAAAGTTTTATTTAATATTTTCCCTCACATATACATTTGGGCTACTTATTTTTGACCCATTATTGTAGGTTATTTTGTTAGATGAGCTCCAGATTTGGCTTCAGTACTGACTAAACTAATGTATATGCACTAATATAATATTGTAAAGCTCCTATAGAAAATATTAATGTAAATGAGAGATTTGTGGGGGGTGTACTCATATACTGAGCACTGTGTGTATATAGTGATGGCTGTTTTTGATGAACTGCTTCACGAAGCTTTGAAACCTTTACGGATATTTTGTTTCGAAGTGAAGTTTCACAAACTAATTTGGAGAGGAGCACGTGATATGATTGATCGCAGCCGGTCTCTCATCAGTAATCACTAGTAAGCCAATCAGATTAATACAAACTCCCTATAAGTAGCCTGTCAAAAAACTACTCTCTTATCTTCGTTTTCTAAGAAACCCCCCATCCACCCCATCTCCCCCTTTCCTCCTTTACCAGGGGGAGCTCTAGAGAACTATCCGATCTCACACCCCCTTATATACTTATTTACCAGGCTGGAGCCCTGGGCTCAATTATCTCCAAGCTCAGGGTTCTCTCCCGGGACAGCATGCCAAACCTGCTATTATTATGAAGCAATATTTAAGTGTGAACTCTTAAATCAGTGGGAAATAGCGTGATTTTAATTTCCCAAGTCCTGTGATTTCAGTAAACAAGGTTGTTAGTTCATTACTGTTTCAAAACGTGTAGTAAATTAGCAATATGTTTGAAAGAGTCCGTTATAATGGATGTTTTTGTTGCATTTACATGGTTCTGACCACCAGAGGGGTGTTTTCGTTAATTCATTCATTCATTTTCTTTTCGGCTTAGTCCCTTTATTAATCTGGGGTCACCACAGCAGAATGAACCGCCAACTTATCCAGCATATGTTTTACGCAGCGGATGCCCTTCCAGCTGCAACCCATCACTGGGAAACATCCATACACACTCATTCACACTCATACACTACGGACAATTTAGCTTACCCAATTCACCTATAGCGCATGTCTTTGGAATCCGGAGCACCCGGAGGAAACCCACGCCAAAACGGGGAGAACATGCAAACAACACACAGAAATGCCAACTGACCCAGCCGCGGCTCGAACCAGCGACCTTCATGCTGTGAAGCGATTGTGCTAACCACTGCGCCACCGTGCCGCCCTGTGTTTTCATTAACGATATCAAAAATAGTTCACAAAATGATTCAATGTTCAATTTTATTTGAAGCTATAAAAAGCTTTGTTTTGCCCATTACTATAGTTATATACAGTACATACGGTATACAAACAAGCTATAGGAAATTATTTTTAAAAAATTAAAGGCATCGTTCACCCAAAAATTACAAATTTAGTCACAATTTACTCATTCTCAGGCGTTTTATGATTATAATTACGTGTTTAAGTAAGATGCCGTTTTCATTGTATTCGGTAAAGGTTAACATTTCTTTCCGATTTCAAATAAAAGTACTATCATTTAGAGCAAAAGGTGCCAAGTTTTCAGACATTTTTATATTCAGTTTATTGTTATATTTCAGGAGAATTGAGTTTTTAGGGAAATTAATACAATCACAACACATTTCAAATAAATATGACCAGATAAACATGACACATGGCAGCGTTTTTTTATGAATATTAGACATATCGGTAGATCATTTCTTAATCAGTTCCATAGATATAGAGATCTCGAAGAGGCTGTTTATGAGTGAATTGTTAAATTGCACAGATTTCCACTGGTTAAAAACTAAATACAGATCACTTTGCATCACTTAATTGTTGATATTAATTCACTTATTAAGATTAATGTCTATATAAAAAAACAATTGAAAATAAGTCAGCTTTCTAAATGCGTTTTGTTAAAGTCTGCATGACTGTAACTCAAACATTATTAACAGTAATCTGTGGCTTTCCTTATGATATGCCATTTCTATAAATCATTTTCAAGCTTGTTTTATCCTCAGTACCAACCAAACATTAGACCTCTGACAGACGTGCACATCTAGTCTATATTGCGTCCGTTGGTATAATAGATGTCTTTTAGACGTCTGTCAGAAGTCCAATGTTCAGTGGGTAATTAGCCTAATTTTAAACCCCTCTGCAAACTAGTAGATTACTCAGCAAATATTAATATTTATGTTTACTTTTCGTGAGAGAGAAATAAAAGTAGGCTTGCTTGGTACTTTTTCCTCCATATTTGGTTGATTTGACATGAAATGATCCTTTGACTTGTTTATTATATTTGCCCGCTGTAAATATCTTTCTGTCTTATAGCCTATGTCTCTTTATTAAGTTGTAAAAAGCATAATATGGGTCCAACATGTCTGATTCTTTGCAGAAACAGTCTTGCCAGGATTATCCTTCAAGTCCAAGGAGGGCTTTGCGCGCGTAAACGCGACTTTCCCGCCACTGTCGGCGGCGAGCGTTTGCGTGCGCGTGCAGTGGGACGCGCGTCATGAGAACGTATCCACGGTGTTCTCATACGCAGCGCCTGTATTCATCAACGAATTTCAGCTGAGAGGACAAATCGACGAGTCTAGTCGCGGTCGAACCGACAGAAAGGCCCGCCTGGCGCTCCTCATTCAAGGGCAACACCATCCGTACAAAGCCGAGCTGCCGGTCGACGGAAACTGGCACCATGTTTGCGTCACGTGGCGCTCGAGCGATGGATTCTGGGCCATTTATGTGGACGGAAAAACGGGGGATTCCGGGAAACGGGATTCCCTACAAAAGGCCAAGGACATACACGGGGAAGGGATATTTATATTGGGACAGGACCAGGACACTTTTGGTGGGACTTTAACGGAGCCGTTTGTCGGAAACCTGACTGATCTGAGCGTTTGGAGTGAAGCGCTGGAGCTGGAACAGGTGAACGCGTTGAACACGTGCTCGCCGCTGACCAATCACAGAGCCGTATTCAGATGGCGGGACTGGAACCTCAGCGTCCATCAGTCTGTCCAGAATGTGTCTGCAACACTCAGCTGTCCAGGTTAGTTTCATGCACATCTGTTCATAGAAATATCAGAAGTTTTAATATAGATTTAATATAGATGAGCACTGTCGCCTGTCGAGTCCCGGCTGGGCCAGGCGTTTGCCACGCCCTAAAGACATTCCATGTGACCAGAAGTGAAGGGAAGACATTTTGAGGGTGGAGGAAAGGTTATGGTTATTAATGAAATATTCTGAGGGCATATAACGAATAGGCCTGTCACAATAATCAATATATGGACTCTTTGCACAACACATAGACATGAGCTCAGTCATTTTTGGTGATGCTATATGTATCGCCCAAACATAACCAATTCTAGCAACATTTTAGCTGATAAATGACTATAGTATATTCTCATGTGGGTGTCTGACGACTGAAAGTAGATCTGCTAGCAGATACCGCAGCCTCTGTTACTCTTTACCTTGTTAACATGTATTATTATTTATTGAGGATATGCGCTTTCACATACTGATTTCAATGCCTCATTATTAAAAATGACTATAATTAAATGAAATATTCTTAAGAATTAAACATGATGTGTTCTTTGGAGGAGTGCACTTGCATTGTGATGATATTATATTGTCATTCGGGCATAATGAATGGTACAAAATGGTCTTAATATAACTATCATGTACCGCAATATATCGTACGACAAAAACTAGATATCGAGACTGGGCTAATAATGAAGTGCACAGATGCATCGTTTATATCAAGCACTACTATATACATATACAAATAAGGCGAGTATATTTTGATTTCGTTCCAGTTTCAGCTGATGTGTTGTGTTTTGTCAGTGTCCCCGAAGGCGGCGCAGAGACAGCAGGAGGAGTGTGAGGTTCTGAAGGGCTGGTCTGCTGCTCGGCCTCAGTACAGCAGTGCCGTCTGCACCCACACTTTCCCCTTCATCTGCAGGATCAGCACAGGTGTGTGTGTGTGTGTGTGTGTGTGTGTGTGTGTGTTTGAGTTTGTGTGTAAGTGTTTGTGTATGTGGGTTTGTGTGTGTTTGTGTCTGTGCATGTGTTTTTGTCTGTGTGTGTTTGCGTGTGTGTGTGTGTGTGTTTGCATGTTTGTTTGTTTGTGTGTGTGTTTGTGTGTCTGTGCATGTGTTTTTGTCTGTGTTTGTGTGTGTGTTTGTGTATGTGTCTGCGTGTGTTTGCGTTTGTGTATTTTTGTGTCTGTGTTTGTGTGAGTGTTTTTGTGTTTGCGTGCGTGCGTGTGTGTTTGTCTGTGTTTGTGTTTGTGTGTTTTTATGTCTGTATTTGTGTCTATGTGTTTGCGTGTGTGTGTTTGCATGTTTGTCTGTGTTTGTATCTGTGTTTTTGTGTTTGTCTGTTTGTATCAGTGTTTGTGTGTTTTTGTGTTTGTGTGTGTTTGCGTGCGTGTCTGTGTTTGTCTGTGTTTGTATCTGTTTTTGTGTCTGTATTTGTGTTTGCGAGTGTTTTGTGTGTGTGTGTGTGTGTGTGTGTGTATGTGTTTTCATGTGTGTGTGTGTGTGTGTGTGTGTGTGTGTGTGTGTGTGTGTGTTTGTCTGTGTTTTTGTTTGTTTGTCTGTGTGTGTCTGTGTATGTGTTTTCATGTGTGTGTTTGTGTGCATGTATAATTTACAGTTAGTTTACCGTTTACTGTCTCTCGGGTCACGGTAGATGTACAGTAGGGGACTTTATTGTTCAGTAGTGCATGAAAAAAGATTTTTAGCAGAATTTGTGGTTCTTGGTGATGCATATAATGAAAGTCAGCGGTCACCAATTATTAAGATTAAAAATAAACACAATTAACAGTTCAATTTCTTGCACAGACCCATCGTTTTGCTTCAGTGTATCATCAGCAGCCACAGAGGTTGATTTGGACTTATTTATGTGTTTACCTTTCATATTAATAACAGGTGACTGCATTATACAAATCACCAAGACCACGAATTCAACTAAACATCTAAACGTTCAAGCTAAAAATGTTCTGCTGAAGACAAATGTCACACTTTACAATACAGGACACACAATTAATGTTGGCTAATGTATTTATTGACGCGAGTAAACGATGAACAATACTTGTACACGTTTATTAATTCTAGTTCAACGTTTGCTAATGCATTATTAAAGTCCAGCAACATTAGTTCATGCATTGTGAGTTAACATGAACTAACAATGAGCAAGTGTATTTTTATTACCTAAGGCTAACAAATATAAATAAATACTGTCATTTATTGTTCATTGCTTGTTCATGTTAGTAAATACTTTAACATTAGCTATGTGTCTCATATTGTAAAATGTTACAGACAAAAGACACTTACTGTGTTCAATGACCTGAGTGTGAATAAATGAAGCCCCTATCGCTTTAATGTCTGACTGTACTGAAGTATGTACTGGTGTGAATGTGTTCATGTCTGGTTTACAGAGCACTATCTGAAGATAAAGGAGCTGAGAGAGTCTCTGAGGTCCAACCCCAGTCCCTTCATGCAGAGTCTCATGCAGTACGGCATGGTAGGAGCTTTTTACCATTAATATTGCACACTTAATTTTATCATACTATCATGACATATAACCATTAACAGTTACAGTAAGGTGATTAATGAAAATCCTTAGTAATGCTAATGTAAAATGGTAACATTTTATAATGTGGTTTCATTAGTAAACATTTATCATGATGGAGATGGGTGTTTAAGGTCTAATATTGTGCAAGAGGTGTTTAAGGTCCAAGCAAGCAGTGCAACATGATTGTGGTACATTTATCGTAAACATTGAGTCCTTGTAAGGTGGAGTTTAGATGAAGTGTCAGGTGCATAAGAGAGAAGAGGGTTTCTACAGGTGGTTTGTCAAGCCCACTCACCTGAATGAAGCACAGTTTAAAATGCACAGTGTTTCCAAGAGACATGAAGTGATTAGGAAAGTGTCTATAGTGCAAATGTGCATCCTGGTGTAAGAGTGAGTCAGAGAGACGAGGGGGCGTCCTTCCACAGGTGGTTTGTTAAGCCCACTCACCTGTATGGGACATACTCAGGAATGCATGGGGAGGTTTCAGAGGGGGGTAAGTTGACTGGAGTTGAGGGCTCTAACAGCCTGTGGGAAGAAACTGTTGAGTAGTCTAGCCGAGCAGGCTTTAATACTTCGAAACCTTCTTCCTGATGGCAGCAGCTGAAAGAGACTGTGGAAGGGGTGAGTAGAGTCTTTCACAATACTGCTAGCTTTGCTGGAGCACCGTGAGAGGAAAATGTCCTGAATGGAGGATAGAGGGGCACCGATGATCTTTTCGGCAGTGTTCACTGTGCGCTAGAGGGTCTTGCGGTCGACAGCACTGCAGCTCCCGTACCAGACAGTGATTTAGCTGGTCAGCACACTCTCAATGGATCCCCTGTAGAATGGTGGTGGGAGACTTGCTCTTTTCAGCCGGCGGACTACTCCCTACTATGGAAGTCAATGGTTGCAGGCTTTCAGCTTTCTTCATAATATCTTCTGTAGTGTTCAATAGAAGAAAGAAAAGTTTGGAACCACTTAAGAATGAATAAATAATAAGTACATTTTAATTTATAGGGTGAACTATCTCTTTAAATGTTAAACATAAAAGAAGATATTATGAAGAATGCTGGAAACCTGCAACCATTGACTTCCATAGTATTTGTTTTTCCTATTATGGAGGTCAGTGGTTACAGGTTTTCGTCTTTCTTTTATAATGTCTTCTTTTGTGTTCAACAAGAAATAAAGGTTTGGAAACCAGTTGAGAATGAATAAATAGTGAGCAAACCTACATTTTTGGGTGAACTACCCCTTTAAAAGTCTGTTTTCCAATTCTAAAGATATGGGGGTCACAATTTGGTGCATTAATAATGAAAATATTCATTCATTCATTTATTTTCCTTCGGCTTAGTCCCTTTATTTATTAGAGGTCGCCACAGCAGAATGAACCCCCAACTATTCCAGCATATGTTTTACACAGCAGATGCCCTTCCAGCCGCAACCCAGTACTGGAAACACACACACACACTCTTACACTACGGCCAATTTAGTTAATCCAATTCACCTATAGCACATGTTTGAACTGGAAAGGAAACCCACACCAACACGAGAAGACATGCAAACTCCACACAGAAATGCCAAATGGCCCTGCCTGGACTCAAACCAGCAACCTTCTTGCTGTGAGGCCACAGTGCTAACCACTGAGCCACCGTGTCGCCCTAAAGAAAATCTCTAAATGTGTTTTCTCAGACGGCGGAGGATGTGCTCTCTGATGCAGTGGATGGTCAGAGCTGGGCATCGGTGTCTCGTCTGCTGAACGTGTCTGAGCAGGTGATGTTGAAGGAGCAGAAACCGCTGGAGGACAGAGATATGGTTTCTCTTCTACACGTTCTCTCTCGAGCCGCAGATCTGCCCATCACTGCAAACCACAGCCGAGCAGACGCCGAAACACTAGGACAGAGCTTCATCACCATCGCTGATTCACTCCTCAGCCAGGACGACCACAGGAAATGGCAGAGCATCAAAGAGGTGCGAACTGATAGGTTTATGAGCCATAGAGTCCACCTGTTGTTGTTATTATTAGAAGTGATTTTTAATGATGGCGAACTTCTTACATTTACATAAATAGATTTTTGTTTTACTTTAAAGTGATTTATTAATTTTTTTTTAATTCCAGTATAAAAGTATCTGAACATTCATATACAGGTGAAGTCAGAATTATTCTGCCTCCTGTGAATTTTCTATTTCCTTGTCAAATATTTCCCAGATGATGTTGAACAGATTCAGGAATTTCTCCCAGTATTTCCTATAATATTTGTTCTTCTGGAGAAAGTCTTATTTGTTTTATTTCGGCTAGAATAAAAGCAGCTTTTAATTGTTTTAAAGCCATTTTAAGTTCAATATTATTCGCCCCCTTCAGCAATATTAGTGTTGGATTGTCTCCAGAACAAACCACTGTTATACAATGACTTGCCTAATTACCCTAACTTTACCCTAATTACCCTAGTGAAGCCTTTAAATGTCCCTTTAAGCTGAATACTAGTGTCTTGAAGAATATCTAGTCTAATATTATGTGCTGTCATCATGGCAAAGAGAAAAGAAATGAGTTATTAAAACTATCATGTTTAGAAATGTGTTTCTGTTAAACAGAAATTGGGGGAAAAATATTCAGGAGGGATAATAAATCTGACTTCAGCTGTACATCAGGACACATTTACTTGAGAAGCAGAATGACTTAAAGGGCTCCTATTATGCCCCTGTTTTACAAGATGTAAAAAGTCTTTGGTGTCTCTAGAATGTCTCTGTGAAGTTTCAGCTCAAGAAACCTGCGTTAATACTTTACATTGAATTACAGCACAGTTTTTATTTAATCATTTAGATTTATTTTGTTTCCTGTAAGCACAGTGCAGCGTTAATGTTCGAACTGTAGTGGCCGACAATAATATGTATTTGTATTAGGAATAAAACTGCCTTGTTTTTTAATCGTACTACATTACTGTATTTTAATGCTGCTCATTATGGTGGTACTTGGAGAAAGAAACATTTTCTGAGGTGGTACTTGAACCACTGTGTTACATTATTTATCTTGCTGTGTCTGTGCCTTTAAATGCAAATTAGCGGTTCTCCCCACCCACTTGAAGTAGGTTGTCTTCATCAGATTTGGGTTTTTTGCTGTCAAGAAATCTTTTATCCTGTGTTTTGTCGTAGGTGGTGAAAGGCCCAATGGCTGTCGTCCAGACTGTGGAGCGTATGGGGATCAACCTGAACTCTCTGCTGACGGACGACACAGACAGTGTGCAGATCCACAGCCACAATATCAGTGAGTTACACACACTAAGGAAAGCAGATCCAGGCCCACAGACATCTGGGAAACACTTTACAATAGGGTAGTTTTAGTTGATGTTAGTTATTGTATTAACTAACACGAACAAACATCTATTACAGTCATTATTCAAATTTGTTAATGTTAGTTAATGAAAATATAGTTCATGTTAACTTACAGTGCATTCATGTTAACAAGCATTCATTTGGATTTTAATAAGGCATTAGTAAATGTTAAACTATGATTAATAAATGCTGTGGCAGCACGGTGGCGCAGTGGGTAGCACAATCGCCTTACAGCAAGAAGGTTGCTGGTTCGAGCCCCGGCTGGGTCAGTTGGCATTTCTGTGTGGAGTTTGCATGTTCTCCCCGTGTTGGCGTGGGTTTCCTCCGGGTGCTCCGGTTTCCCCCACAATTCCAAAGACATGCGCTACAGGGGAATTGGGTAAGCAAAATTGTCCATAGTGTATGAGTGGAAATAAGTGTGTATGGGTGTTTCCCAGTGATGGGTTGCGGCTGGAAGGGCATTCGCTGCGTAAAACATACGCTGGATAAGTTGGCGGTTCATTCCACTGTGGCGACCCCAGATTAATAAAGGGACTAAGCTGAAAAGAGAATGAATGAATGAATAATAAATGCTGTCATTGTTAATAAATACATGAACTAATGAAACCTTATTGTAAAGTGTGACCGAAATCTGTTATATGGCAATATATGCAAATTACTGCATATTTGGATTTTACATATAAAATATATGTCATATATGCAGGATATATTTAGAAATATTGCAAATATGGCCACTTCCGTATATATTTTTCCCAATCGTTGGAATTACAAATATACACATGTTAAAAAATGTCAGCTTTAATTTTATAAATGTGTTCATACATATAATTATATCTAATGTATTTAAACATACATGTACATATTTGTCATTTTAATGGTTGGGCAAAATCTATAAAGTCTATATGTAAATAGTCTGTTTTGCAATATTTCAGAAGATTTGTTGCATACTTGCATATATGAAATCCAAATATTAACTTGTATGCCATATGTATCATGTATCAGATTTGATCAGATGTTGAAAATCCCACACCTGTGCTCCTGTTTTCCCAGAGCTGCAGGTCCAGCAGAAGCTTCTGTCTGAGGATCCGCACGCCTCTGCGTTCTGCGGCTCAGATGTGGGAACCCGAGACTGCATCTCTGTGCCTGCTAAAAACATGAAGGAGCTCCGCAACAATGGTACAGGGATGAATTAAGTGTTCTTAGCAATGTGTGTTACTAATCAGAAGTTACATTTTGATAGCTTTACCTTAAGAAATGTACAAAATATTTTCATTGAATATGTTTTTTACTTATTATTCTAATTATTTTTGGCATCAAAGTGATATGATGTACTGTTGGCTGTTCCTACAAATATACACATGCAACATGAGACTGGTCATGCAACAAACGTGTGCTGCAGCACCACATATGAAGAAAGCACACATCTAAAATAAACACTAAAAATACAACATTTTGAGCTGACTGTTTACCTGAAGACCTTTGTGTCACCATGTTGTGTTTTTATTAGTGCTGGGCAAAAATGAATCACGATTATTCATTCATTCATTTTCTTTTCGGCTTAGTCACTTTATTAATCTGGGGTCGCCACAGCGGAATGAACCGACAACTTATCAAGCGTATGTTTTACACAGCGGATGCCCTTCCAGCTGCAACCCATCACTGGGAAACATCCACACACACTCATTCACACTTATACACTACCGACAATTTAGCTTACCCAATTCACCTATAGCGCATGTGTTTGGACTGTGGGGGAAACCGGAGCACCCGGAGGAAACCCACGCCAACACGCCAAAACTGGCCCAGCCGGGACTCGAACCAGCGACCTGTGTGCTGTGAGGCCACAGTACTGACCACTGAGCCACCGTGCTGCCAGAATAACAATATATTTTGATTTCACACAGACTTTAAAGAACCAAAAATAATAATACAAATAATTTCGAATGCCTGCTTTTTATTTACATACTTAAAAAAAATTGCAAATGTCTCTCTAGGGGCTTCATAGTATTTTGATTAAATAAATTAAGCAAACTTAATATTATGTTGTTTTCAATGTCCACATTTAAAAGTTTACTCTTTCTTTTCCTTGATTCATTTATTTTTTTTAGACTTCAGAAAGGTGACCGTCCTGAACACGTGGTTCAGCTCAGTGACGTGTCTCTCGGAGAAAGAGGAGAACATCAGCCTTTCTCCAATAGTCACTGACGGCTCTCAGAGGTAAGACTACACTACCTGACAAAAGTCTTGCCGTCGATCTCAGTTGTAAGAGCAGCAGATACTAACTTGACTTCTAGTTGATCATTTGGAAAAGAGGCAGAAGGTGGATTTTTCCCATGAATCATCTGTTGATCTGCATCCCAATCATCACCAATACTGCAGAAGACCTACTGGAACCCGCATGGAGCCAAGATTCTCACAGAAATCAGTCCAGTTTGGTGAAGGAAAAGTCATGGTTTGGGGTTATATTTAGTATGGGGGCGTGTGAGAGCACGAGCGGACGGCAACATCAACGGCCTGAGGTATCAAGACATTTGTGCTGCCCATTACATCACAAACCACAGGAGAGGGCAAATTCTCCAGCAGGACAGCAGCGCTCCTTCTCATACTTCAGCCTCCACATCAAAGCTCCTGAAAGCAAAAAAGGTCAAGCTGCTCCAGGATTGGCCAGCCCAGTCACCAGACATGAACATTATTGAGCATGTCTGGGGTAAGATGAAGAAGGAGGCATTGAAGATGAATCCAAAGCATCTTGATGAACTCTGGGAGTCCTGCAAGAACGCTTCCTTCGCCATTCCAGATGACTTTATTAATCAGTGATTGGAGTCATTGCAGAGATGTATGGATGCAGTCCTCCAAGCTCATGGAGTCATACACAATATTCATTCTGTTTCCACTGCAGCATGACTTTATATTCTATACTGGACATTACTTCTGTTCAGTGACGAGACTTTAGTCTAAGCAAAGTCAGACCTTACTGTCCTCATGAAATCATTCAAAATCAAGGCATGATCATATTATATTGTGGTAAAATAAGCGTAATCTAGAGGCCTTTGCCTTTCATAGAAGCCACTGCTGATGTGAAAGTCAAGTTATTTGCTGTTCCTAAAACTTAGATAGGCGGCAGGACTTTTGTCAGGTAGTGTATAACCATGCAGGATTTTATTTCTCTTAACAAATTACACTAATATATGAAGGCTTGTTTCTGATATTAAATATAAAAGGTATTTGCAATGTTTTATTTTCAGTTCAGCTCAAATTCCTTTGTGTTTCCCCCCCAAATCCATGATTTCATTTCTGAAATTGGCAACTAAAGAGTCAAAATCCTGGATTTCAAAAATAACATTTAGGATTTTTGATCAGGACTGAGGCTGATTAACAGATTCATGCGAAACTAATTAAAAAAAATATTAATCTGATGCATTTTTACAGCAGTTTAGTTTAGTGGATGTTTTCATCCCGTACATGATGAAAGGGTAGTAGTAAATTTGAACAATACCAGAGGGTTAATAATCGAATCCTTCAAACCTACATTGCTGAATTTGTAGATAAATCCTTCCTCACAGAATTTACACTTGGGTCAGAGAGGAATATACAGAGAATTGCTTGTTATTTTCTGATTGTGTGTGTGTGTGTGTGTGTGTGTGTGTGTGTGTGTGTGTGTGTGTGTGTGTGTGTGTGTGTGTGTGTGTGTGTGTGTGTGTGTGTGTGTGTGTGTGTGTGTGTGTGTGTGTGTGTGTGTGTGTGTGTGTGTGTGTGTTAATATCAGGTTTGTGGGAACAGTTTTGGGCTCGTCTGTCATTTCCAGCACAGTTCTGGCAGATGAGCAGCCCGTCAGTGTGGCCATTCACTTCACACTTCAGCACAGGCTTCAGGTAAAGCACAGAAACACTGCACGTTTCAGAAAT
>CAIGQW010013128.1:221287-234589 GCA_903798125.1 Danio choprae | reverse complement strand
CGCTTACACAGAAACCGCTTACACACACACACACACACACACACACAAACACTTAGACATTCTCACACACACAGAGAGACAGCCATTACACAACAAACAAACACAACTTGCATTTCATTTTATTTTATTGCAACCAAATCGTGGTCAGTTGAATGGCAGATAATCGATGTGTGAACGTGTGCTTTAAATACTGCGACTGACCTGCGTTCCTCACATCGTGTCAATAAATACCTCCTGTTCTTTCCCTCCACTCATCTCTGGTCTCTTTCTAACAGTTGTTTAAGTAGCTGCTGAATAAATGCATTCGACACACAAGACAAGTACAACAGTCCTCATCCGCTGGAAAGCAGAGAGAGACAGAAACAAGCCATTGCTCTCAGACGGCAAACTAATGTAGAGCATTTCTCCTTCTCACACGTCTACACGGTGGTAAATCAAGGAGGATTTACTGTAGAAGTCTGAATAATTATCCCAATCATCGAGTCTGAAAGTGTGAATAAAACACCAAATAGTCATCAGGTAAAGAGCGATGCATTAAATCAGTAAACGAGATCGTTTCCCCTACATCGTTTGTCCGATGTGGATCTTGTATTCGAAAATATTTGATATTTCTCATATAAAATGCATTATTTGTCCTTTTAATAAAATGCTGTATCTTGTATAAAGGCTTGATATCTTGAGTTTGATTAAACAGGAACAGAATTAGCAGAAGGGTAGCTCAGTGGTTAGCACTGTGGCCTCACAGTAAGAAGGTCACTGGTTCGAGTACAGGCTGGGCCAGTTGGCGTTTCTGTGTGGAGTTTGCATGTTCTCCCCGTGTTGGCGTGGGTTTCCTCCGGGGGCTCCGGTTTCCCCCACAGTCCAAACACATGCGCTATAGGGGAATTGGATGAACTATTCATTCATTTTCCTTCGACTTAGTTCCTTTATTTGTCAGGGGTTGCCACAGTGGAATGAACCGGCAACTATTCCAATGTGGATGCCCTTCCAGCTGCAACCCAGTACTTGGAAACACCCCTACTCACTCACACACACACACACACACTCATACACTATGGCTAATTTAGTTGATTAAATTCCCCTATAGCGCATGTGTTTGGACTGTGGGGGAAACCGGAGCACCCGGAGGAAACCCACACCAACACGGGGAGAACATGCAAACTCCACACAGAAACGCCAACTGACCCAGCCGAGACTCAAACCAGCGACCTTCCTGCTGTGAGGCCACAGTGCTAGCCATTGAGCCACCGTGCCGCCCCCTTGTTCAGCTAATATATTTAATTAAAATGTAAACTAATGAGAGAAATGCTTTTAAATGAAATATAATTAATGTATACTAATTTAGTATTTTACTGTACGTCATAAAAGGTCACAAGTAGTGTAATAACTCCAGTAGTGTTTCTCCAAGCAGTGCACTATGAAGGGTTAAATAAAATGTATCTTAAGACATTCGTAGTGAAAAACAAGCATAAAAACACTTCGTAAACAAGAGCACTATGAAGGAAACACGATGCGCATATAAAAACAGCCGAGCGTCCGTCAGTGATTGTCTTGCTGGAGGAGTGTGTGTTCACACCGCACAAAACACTTTACTTAGTTGGAGTTTCCATCTTGTTTCTAGTCCAAATTCTGAAACCAAGAAGCATTTTCTAGATGAGCAAAAACGTTGTGTTGTTTTCAGAAATAATGAGTGTAAATGAAGTGAGTTTCTCCTTAAACGAGCTTAATAATCTGCCAATGGGGGAAGAGAAATAATCTTATTCCAAACCAAAAGCAATATTATTTACTTTACCCCAGTGGCAGATTATTGAGCTTGTTTGACCCTAAATTGACTGCCCTTTGGTTGTGTTCGGGGCTGTTTTTGCCCCATTGACTTCCATTATAATCACATTTTTTGATTGCAAAGCCATGACAGCAGATAATCATGCATTCCTGATTGTTGCTGGTTTCCCCTGTTGGGAAGAGGGACAATGTGTAAATGTTCCTGTTGATCATCATTTGTTCAGCATTAACCCTTTAGACAGGCCTGTGCTAAATAGTTTCTGTGTTATATATGGAGCAAAACAGCAGATTATAGTGTGTGTGTGTGTGTGTGTGCAGAAATACACACTATATTTACTATGTTCTGAGAGCTGAGCTTATTTTTTATGTTCTCAAACATATCAAGGTAGGTGTGCGTCTCTCATGCTGCGTTCACACCAGACGCGGATGAAGAGTCGAGCGTGAGTGATTTACTTAAGTCAATGCAAAGACGTGAATAGACATCCTGTGGCGCGAGATGGAAAATCTGAACTTCAGCGGACATTCGCGCTGTGTTAACCAATCAGGAGCTTGCTCTTGTAGGGGTGCGGTTATGATGTAGCGCCTGTTATTGGTGTCCTGAGGGGAAATCCTCTTGCCGACACCAGACAACAGCTCATCAAACTGGGCTGGCCTCAGTCTGAAGCACCACTGAAAGCTTCCATCATCCAGGTATAGTTTCTGGAGGAGTTGATGAACTCACAGGGCTGCTGCACCTCTGAAAGGATCTAGTGGGCTCAGACACGGCGTCAAACGAATCTACGCTGCTTTTCAGCCTTCCTAAAGCACAGCTACTCTCTCAATAAAATCCATGTTAGCCATTTAGCAACGAAGCTAGAGTCAGTGGGCAGACAGAAGCAGAAGGCGTTTCTGTGTGGAGTTTGCATGTCCTCCCTGTGTTGGCGTGGGTTTCCTCCGGGTGCTCCGGTTTCCCCCACAGTCCAAACACATGCGCTATAGGGGAATTGATGGACTAAATTGGTCGTAGTGTGTGTGTGTGTGTGTGTGTGTGTGTGTGTGTATGGGTGTTTCCCAGTACTGGGTTGCAGCTGGAAGGGCATCCGCTGTGTAAAACATGCTGGAATAGTTGGCGGTTCATTCCGCTGTGGTGACCCCTGATAAATAAAGGGACTAAACCAAAGGAAAAAAATGTGTATGATGCGAATCAGCGTCTATTGTAAAGCGAATTTGACACGCGAATGAACCGAGTAAACTCTAAATGTTCATGCGTTAATAGAGTGATTTATTTGCAAGTGCCGCATCTGGTGTGAACAGCATTTTACACACACACACACACACACACACACACACTACTCCATTTAAAAGCTAGAAACTTTGAAATAAAATGACAGATTGTGCCTCTTCCCACTAGGAAAAACCAGCAACAATCAGGAATGCATGATTATCTGCTGTCATGGCTTTGCAATCAAGAAATGTGATTATAATGGAAGTCAATGGGGCAAAAACAGCCCCCAACATACTTAAAGGCTTGTCCATTTGCCCAGAGTCTATTAAGTTTTTGAAAAATTCTAAAGCATTTCCCCAAAATATGTGTCCAAATCAAATTTGTCAGCAAAAATCATCACATTTGCTGAAACGCAGAGAAAGTTATGGCCAAATTAAGCCTCAAAATCAGCCAGAGTGGATGAAAACATACACACAGGGGTTAATTTTGACGCATTATTTCTGTAAGCAACACAATGTTTGGTAGTCCTCCAGAAAATGCTTCTTGATTTCAGAATCTCTAGATATCTGTACTAGAAACCAGACCCAAACCCTTGTTAATTTTTCAGTGTGTGTGTGTGTGTTCACTGTGCGCTGGACCTCTTAGCGTGCAGCATCTCGATCAGCAGGTTGTTGCAGGGCACTTCTCCACACAGGTGTTTATAGCAGAGGAAATCTTCGGCCTCGGCGCTCAGCGAACGCACCTCGGGCAGCCGCAGGATCAGCTGACTGAAGCGCTCCACACACTGCGGGTACGAGAAGAGTGTGTACTCCAGCAGAGCCCCGTTCACCTGCTCCTGAACGCTCTCCACAAACTGCGGGTTCTCCAGGAGCTTCACGTCTAAGGAGAAGACACACACACACACAGGTATTCATCATCATCATCACCTCTCAGATTAGACATTTATTCAATCAGTCACTATAGCAGAATCACAAAGAGCATTATTTTTCTTTTTCCAATATTTCCCAGATGATGTTGAACAGATTCAGGAATTTCTCACAGTATTTCCTATAATATTTGTTCTTCTGGAGAAAGTCTTATTTGCTTTATTTGGGCTAGAATAAAAGCAGTTTGTAATTGTTTTAAAGCCATTTTAAGCTCAATATTATTCGCCCCCTTCAGCAGTATTAGTTTCGGCTCCATTGACGAGCTGTTGTAACTCATTTTTTTCCGTGTGTGTGTGTGTGTGTGTGTGTGCGTGAGACAATAAAGCCATTAACGGAGCACTTTAAAGCATTAGCGGAGCTCATCAGGAGAGCCATTCACACAGTAATTAAAACATTGAATAATCTTTTCACTGCGTCTGAAGGACAAAAATGACTCAAAGCTGCGCACATTTGGCTGAAGAATGAAGAGAATCAATGCGAGCGAGCGTGTGTGTGTGTGTGTGTGTGTGTGCAGATGACACATTCTTCATCTCTCTGCCTTCAGATGTTTGTTTATTGTGCCTCGCCTGTAACTGTAATTGGACATTTCCAGGAACGCTTTCGGATGGTGTTGAATGTATTTCTGTGAATGTTCATGAATTATTGCATTTGGGAGATAATCATATTAGCAAGTGCCTCATAAAATCTAAATATGATTTAAAAAGCCATACGCTAATAACATTGCAGTCGAATGATCCTTCAAATCTGAGTGCTGAGAATTGAAATCCTATTTTCCGTCAAAATAAAAGTGATGATGATGATGATGATTATAAAGCCAAACTGGGAAACATTCGTATACGTCGCTGTCACTTGTCACACTGTAAACATATTTTTTTACAAATATAGATTTACTGAGGGCGACACGGTGGCTCAGTGGTTAGCGCTGTGGCCTCACAGCACTCAGGTCGCTGGTTTGAGTCCCGGCTGGGCCAGTTGGCGTTTCTGTGTGGAGTTTGCATGTTCTCCCCGTGTTGGCGTGGGTTTCCTCCGGTTTCCCCCACAGTCCAAACACATGCGCTATAGGTGAATTGGAGGACTAAATTGGTATGTGTGTGTGAATGTGTTTGGGTGTTTTCCAGTACTGGGTTGCAGCTGGAAGGGCATTCGCTGCGTAAAACATATGCTGGAATAGTTGGCGGTTCATTCCGCTGTGGCGACCTCTAATAAATAAAGGGACTAAACCGAAGGAAAAATTTTTGTAACTATTTATTAAAATATACTAGCAATTTCTGAAAAAAAAATAGGTGGAAATTTAAATTTTGTAATAATTGTTTTAATCGCAAGGTAATTATTTTGAGTGTGTTTACATATTGTAATTTTACATCATTAATATATATATATATATAATTTTGGGGGGTTCCAAACAATAATTGTGCCATATTTTTGTCCCCTTTGACATTTAGCTTGTTTACATATACATACATACACATGACTTATATTGTCACACAGCCACAGCCATATCACCCTGAGACCATATTGTCCAAGACCGGTTACTCACTGAAGCTAAGCAGGGCTGAGCCTGGTCAGCTGAATGGTCAAAGCCACACAGAAAGTTTAGCGTCTCTGTGTGTGTCTGTGTGTGTGTGTCTGTGTGTGTGTGTCTGTGTGTGTGTGTGTGTGTGTGTGTCTGTGTGTCTGTGTGTCTGTGTGTTGAGAGACTCACTGGGGTTGAAGAGGATGAGGAACTTCAGACAGGCCATCTCTCTGCTGTCCACCTGCAGCAGCTGGAGCCGGCGGGACAGATCCTGCCCTCGCTGAACCATGCTGGACAGAGGAGGACCCGCATCCAACACCGTCGACAGCTCCACCTGCAGCACACACACATGCCTGATTCACATACGCTACAGCTTTCACACTGCGTTCAGAAGCGGTGCGTCTGCAGCAGCATCTATGGGGCGGCACAGTAAAAAATGCTGGGTTCCACACAATTCCTTCATGTTGTTCCAACACAAAAATCAATTAAGCTTAACCCTTGTATACTGCTCTAATTGACTGCCCTTTGGTTGTGTTCGGGGCTGTTTTTGCCCCATTGACTTCCATTATAATCACATTTATTGATTGCAAAGCCATGACAGCAGATAATCATGCATTCCTGATGGTTGCTGGTTTCCCCTGTTGGGAAGAGGGATTGTGAAAAGCTTTTTGACACTTTAACATAATTATGGGGGCAACATGGTGGCTCAGTGGTTAGCACTGTCGCCTCACAGCAAGAAGGTCGCTGGTTCGAACCTCGGCTGGGTCAGTTGGCGTTTCTGTGTGGAGTTTGCATGTTCTCCCCGTGTTGGCGTGGGTTTCCTCCGGGTGCTCCGGTTTCCCCCACAGTCCAAACACATGCGCTATAGGGGAATTGAACTAAATTGGCCGTAGTGTATGTGTGTGTGAATATGAGTGTGTATGGATGTTTCCCACTACTGGGTTGCAGCTGGAAGGGCATCCGCTGTGTAAAACATGCTGGATAAGTTGGTGGTTCATTCCGCTGTGGTGACTCCTGATGAATAAAGGGCTGAAGGAAAATGAATGAATGAACATAATTATGGAGTTGTGAGGAGATCCATACTGCCTGCTGACTATACCTCTTCCGAGTTGCGCACATGAGTTTCCTGCGCGTTAATTCTGACCAATCAAAATGCAGTTCAGGAAATTCAACTAACTGATGTGGATGTTGTCACGTGACTGCTTACTGGTTCGTTTCAGAGCAGTGGGTCTGGTGTGAAATGCAACCAAACGGCTGAAAAAATGCTGCAATATATCATTTGTAACCTCGGTCCGAAGCTGGACGGAAGTGTGTGATCATTACGCTCGCATCTTATGAAGCACTGCGCACATGAGTGTCGCACTCTTTAGACGTCGTGTCAAGCTAAAAGATCTCCAACTTTAAGATGCAGTGCAGCTCATCACTGTCAGGTCCACAAGCAGCTGACCAATCAGAAGAGCTGGGAGGCGGGACAACTGCAAGCTTCTGTTTATAGTCGCGGCGCTCAGGAATGGGTTTTAAAAAAGCGCCGCGTTCGGTGTGAATGAGCCCTAATACAGTCCACACCCAAGAAGGAGCATGTGTGAAACATGTTGATGATGTTCATGCAGAAGCTCACCTCCTGTCCTGTGATGAGCAGCAGGCTGGCGTCTGTCCCATGATGCACCTGTCTGCAGATGTGATCCAGAAGCAGCAGCTCACTCCAACAGTTGTGCAGCAGACGCATCTGATCGCCCACCTGACCAATCAACAGTCATGATATCAGGTATAAAAGCATAATATTATAGTCGAAAGTTGATGCGAAGCATTTTCACAATTACTTTTCTCTCTGCCATGATGACAGCACATAATATTAGACTAGATATTCTTCAAGACACTAGTATTCAGCTTACAGTGACATTTAAAGGCTTCACTAGGGTAATTAGGGTAAAGTTAGGGTAATTAGGCAAGTCATTGTATAACAGTGGTTTGTTCTGGAGACAATCCAAATTAAAAAATAACCCACATGAAAAAAATACTACAGTAATTTACAGTAAATACTGTAGTGTTTTTGAACAATACTATAGTAAAATAGTAATATAAACAAATGACCAAATACTGTACAACTATAGGGGCCTCACAGTGGCGCAGTGGGTAGCACGTTCGCCTCACAGCAAGAAGGTTGCTGATCACTGGTTCGAGCCTCGGCTGGGTCAGTTGGCCTTTCTGTGTGGAGTTTGCATGTTCTCCCCGTGTTGGCGTGGGTTTCCTCCGGGTGCTCCGGTTTCCCCCACAGTCCAAAAACATGCGCTATAGGTGAATTGGGTAAGCTAAATTGTCCGTAGTGCATGAGTGTGAATGGGTGTGTATGGATGTTTCCCAGAGATGGGTTGCAGCTGGAAGGGCATCCGCTGTGTAAAACATATGCTGGATAAGTTGGCGGTTCATTCCGCTGTGGCGACCCCAGATTAATAAAGGGACTAAGCCGAAAAGAAAATGAATGAATGAATGTACAACTATAGGGTATATTATACTACAATACACCACAGTTTACTGCGGTAAGTATACTACAGTATTTATTACAGTTCACTGATACACGTTGTAGCATTTATTAATAAAGTTGTAAAAACTATAATACATCCAGTATAATACACTTTACTATAGTATGGTTTAAAAACTATACTATTCTTTACTCTAAATGACGTAAGCATTTTTTAATGTGGGAATATAAAATAATATATATATATATATATATATATACACATACATACATACATACATACATACATACACACACAGTCGAGGCCAAAATGATACCACTGGGGTATGAATAATTTTGGGCTTGACTGTATATTATGTTAACGTTTATTTTGGATGTGATTGATCGCGATTAATCTATGAAAATATGTGTAAATATTGCATTAAATGTGGGATATAGTCATATGTTATGAATGTTAGTGTGTACGGGTGTTTTTCAGTATTGGGTTGCGGCCGGAAGGGCATCCGCTGTATAAAACATATGCCGGAATAGTTAGCGGTTCATTCCACTGTAACGATCCCTGATAAATAAGGAATTAAGCTGTCGAAAATAAATATATATAAAATAGTAAATACTGTAATAATGTTCCTTGCTCTGTTAAACATCACTTATGAATTATTCAAAAAAATATTCAACATTTCACAGGAAGGCTCATCATTTGGTCTTCAACCCAATTCTAAAGCCTTGTCAACAATTCAGCTCTCATAAAAAAATAATAAATACATTAAAAACAGAAGTGCGCTCTGCAGTAGGTTTTTCTCTAATTGCCTGACCTCTGACCCTAAAACCCTGAGATCCAGATGAAGAGCTCAGCGGACAGACATCATAAAGCCAGCCAATCAGAGTCCTTGTGTCCTATCTGTATTTATGAGCTGCTCACCTCCTGTCCTTCATCAAACCCTCGTCATCATCCACATACTGTAAATCATCCACACACACACACACACACACACACACACACACACACACCGGATGATTCTTCACACAGCTCTATAAAACCCTTTTCAGACCTGATGCACAGTTTTGAGCTGCTGGTGTTGTGTAAATTACTTCAAGAGTAAATAATTATGGTAACACTTTACAGTAAGCTTCCATTCGATAATGCTAGCTAACAAATTAAATATATATATATATATATATATATATATATATATATATATATTCAATTATTTTCATTTCGGCTTAGTCCCTTTATTAATCTGGGGTCGCCACAGCGGAATGAACCGCCAACTTATCCAGCATATGTTTTATGCAGCGGATGCCCTTCCAGCCGCAACCCATCACTGGGAAACATCCATACACACTCATTCACACACACACTCATACACTACGGACAATTTAGCTTACCCAATTCACCTGTACCGCATGTCTTTGGACTTGTGGGGGAAACCGGAGCACCCGGAGGAAACCCACGCCAACACAGGGAGAACATGCAAACTCCACACAGAAATGCCAACTGACCCAGCCGAGGATCGAACCAGCGACCTTCTTGCTGTGAGGCGATTGTGCTACCCACCGCATCGCCCTTTTTAATTAATTTATGTATTTATTTAATATAATGATTATTATATCTTCCCTAAACCTGTCTGGGGTAAGTTTTGGGTATTGATTTATTGTAAAACCTTGACAAAACTTAAGACATGTTATATAAAACACTCTGAAACTCATCACACCAAACACTTTCCGTGGTGAAAAATGCGACCGGATTCCTGCACAGAATGCCATTACGCCTCTCTGAAAGCAGCGACGTGCGTCTTCATTTTCCCGCTCGTTTCCATGGCTACCGAGGAATGCGGGAAAATATGCGACGGTCATGCAGGTGTGAATGTGCGAACACAAAAAGGTAGAAATTCTGCACAATTAGCTTGAGTTGATCAGGCCAGGCAGTCATTATTGTGTGTAATGTGTGTGTAGACGGATGATTGAGGCATTTATACGAGCTGAAGCAGACTACTGGTGTCCAACAATGAAGCTCCTGTGATTTACTGCTCTGAACAGCGACTGAGTGTCCAGATTCAGCTCTAATTCCTCACAGGATATCAATCAGAACAATGTTGGACAAACCCAAACACTGGGTTATAAGTGTGGTCCTGTTTACAATATAGTTCCATTAGTTTACCCTTGAATGCATGAATTATGGAAAAAAAAATATATATATATATATTTTACTTTAATATGATAGTAAAATGGGCCTCACGGTGGCGCAGAGGGTAGCACGTTCGCCTCACAGCAAGAAGGTCGCTGGTTCGAGCCTCGGCTGGGTCAGTTGGCGTTTCTGTGTGGAGTTTGCATGTTCTCCTCGTGTTGGCGTGGGTTTCCTCCGGGTGCTCCGGTTTCCCCCACAATTCCAAACACATGCGCTATAGGGGAATTGGGTAAGCTAAATTGTCCGTAGTGTATGTGTTTGAATGAGAGTGTATGGGTGTTTCCAAGTGATGGGTTGCAGCTGGAAGGGCATCCGCTGTGTAAAACATATGCTGGATAAGTTGGCGGTTCATTCCGCTGTGGCGACCCCAGATTAATAAAGGGACGAAGCCGAAATGATGAATGAATGATAGTAAAATATAAATGCATGAATTTTTGGAAAATATTATCTAGATTTTATTATTATTATTAGTAGTATTTTAATTTTAGTCATTTAATGTGACGGTAAAACTGAAATGCATTTTAATTTTTACAAAATTCAGTTTTATTTGACACAATTGTTTTAAAACCCAAACACTGGGTTAATATTTTGAGGTCACATTTTATATTATAGGTCCATTAGTTAACCCTTTCATGCATTTATTATGGAAAATATCATTCATTCATTCATTCATTTTCTTTTCGGCTTAGTCCCTTTATTAATCAGTGGTCGCCACAGCGGAATGAACCGCCAATTTATCCAGCATATTTTTTACGCAGCGGATGCCCTTCCAGCTGCAACCCATCACTGGGAAACAACCATGCATACCCATTCTGGAAAATATTATCTAGATTTGATTATTATTATTATTATTTTAATTTTAGTACTTTAATATGATGGTAAAATTAAAATACATTTTCATTTTTACGCAATTCAGTTTTACTTGACACCATTTATTAAAACCCAAAAACTGGGTTAATATTTGTGGTCACACTGTACAATATGGGTCCATTAGTTAACCCTTTAATGCATGAATTATGGAAAATATTATCTAGATTTATTTTTTTATTTTTTGTACTTTAATATGATGGTAAAATATAAATTCATTTTTATTCATTCATTTATTCATTCATCATTTCGGCTTAGTCCCTTTATTAATCTGGGGTCGCCACAGCGGAATGAACCGCCAACTTATCCAGCATATGTTTCACGCAGCGGATGCCCTTCCAGCTGGAACCCATCACTGGGAAACATCCATACACTCTCATTCACACACATACACTACGGACAATTTAGCTTACCCAATTCCCCTATAGCGCATGTGTTTGGACTTGTGGGGGAAACCGGAGCACCCGGAGGAAACCTACACCAACACGGGGAGAACATGCAAACTCCACACAGAAACGCCAACTGACCCAGCCGAGGCTCGAACCAGCGACCTTCTTGCTGTGAGGCGAACGTGCTACCCACTGCGCCACCGTGAGGCCCTCATTTTTATTTTAGTTTTATTTTAAAGTTATTGAACCGTTCACATATGTGGACACCATGCAACAAGTGTAAAATAGGACATAAAATCCCAGCTGAACAAATCCTGTTTTATGGCATGTTATGCTAGTTATATTAGCTCAACATAAATAACAATAAACTTAAAATATAATAACAATACATTTTCATTAACAACTAACGATAAACGTCTGTATTTTCATTAACTAATGTAAACAACGATATAATAATTACTATATAATACATGTATTGTTCATTTATTTGTTCATGTTAATAAATGTATGAACTCACATTAACTAATGGAACCCAAAAATGGCATTAAGGATCACCTCATACTTCAGTTTCTCATCAAACCTTCTGACCAATCAAACGCTCTCTAGTGTCTGACATGCCCCGCCCCCTTCAAAACACTATTGCTATATACACTTGAGCTGAACCACTCTCACTAGCAGAGCTGTGATAAAAACTAAGCGCTATTGGATGCTTTACAAAAAAGGGGCGTGGCTACTATATATCCCGCCCTCTCTTTATGCACCAGTTCAAATTACATCACACATCCAACAAAACTCTCACACATCCACATCCTTTCAAAGCATTTCTCAGGATTTAATAGATATTTAACCACATATTGGGTTAAAGCCACCCTCCCATTTTACAAATAAGTCTGATTTTAACACCGATATCAGCGATACTGCGAGCAAAATCTAAACAAAACCCTCACAATAGCGTCTTGGTATGTTTTATGATAATGTTTTATCTATTTTGAATGTTTTATTTTTATTATTACTCAAAACTGTTTTTATATCTGTATCTTTCTCATGTAAAGCGCTTTGAGAATAAGGTTTTTTAAGGCGCTATATAAAAATAAATGATTATTATTATTAATATCAGAACGCCCTGTGTCTTATCTTTACCCAATGCATGATGTGGCGACAAAATAGCAGGCATTCTCCAAAACAGCGTCTTATATTAGACACAACACTGGTTTGTCTGATGAGAGCTGTGTAAACACGCGGGGTTTGTCTTATCTGGGAGCCGTACCTTTAGTTCCTTGAAGAAGACACAGCTTCTTGCCCACTCCACGATAGAGAAGAGCGTCTGGTCGGCCATGACACACATCAGGCTGAAGGGTCTAGATTTCTCCAGTTTTCCTCTGCCGCTCTGCTCCTGGTGGAGATATGCACAGATCTTTCCTCTCACCTGCAAACACACACACATACATACATAGTCTTTAACAGTATTTCCAATATTTCCCAGATGATGTTGAACAGATTCAGGAATTTCCCACAGTATTTCCTATAATATTTGTTCTTCTGGAGAAAGTCTTATTTGCTTTATTTAGGCTAGAATAAAAGCAGCTTTTATTTTTTTTTAAGCCATTTTAAGGTCAATATTATTCGCCCCCTTCAGCAATATTAGTGTTGGATTGTCTCCAGAATAAACCTCTGTTATAAACAGAAATTAGGGAGAAAAAAATACAGGAGGGCGAATAATTCTGACTTCAACTGTGCATACAGCAAAACTGAAGAAAGAAATTGCATAACAATATATTGCATATATTTTTTGCTCTATGTATATTAAATAGCTTAATATCAATGATTTTTTCTTCAATTCTTTAGATTAGGTAACAATTCATGCTTTCTTTCTATTGAAATGATGTCTACTAGACATCATCCAAACACAGACATCTTAGCTAAAACAGGCCTAAAACTACATCTTAGCTAAAACAGG
>CAIGQW010013128.1:0-18618 GCA_903798125.1 Danio choprae | reverse complement strand
ATGTTGTGGTTGGTCAGTGTGTGTGTTGTCAGTGCTGGTCAGGTGTGTGTGTTGTGGTTGGTCAGTGTGTGCTTCATGCTTCTGTCAGTCTATGGAGACTCCTGTCTCTGTTCATCTAAAACTCCACATTTATAATCCTCTTAGTCTTAGCTGACATTATCTTCAGCAGCTCAAACACTCGTATGGCTAATGGACAGACGGCTGCTTCTCACTCAGGGCTGCTGTTTATGCTAATGAGGGAGAGATGGGCACTAGTGGGCGGGGCTTTCCCCCTCTGATGACCCGTACAAAGGGAGAATGTCAATCAAAGCGTTCCTTCATCAAGTCTGATTATAAAAAATATTAATAATTCATGTTTACCATTAGAGGCTGGTTATATTCACACACTGCTGACACACAACTGTGTTTAAACCCCTTATAAAAGTGATTTTTACACAATAGGTCTCCTTTAATGTGGACAACAAGATTGTTTTTAACCCTCAGGTTGCAGATTTGAAATAATTGTGTCTCATCCAAAATATTGTCCAATCAAAACAAACCATACATCAATGGAAAGGTGATATATTGAGTCAGCTTTCCCTTATTACCATGTTGGCTTCTGAGATGTGGTCAATACTGGCCACTTCAATGGCCATGGCGACGTTCACAGGCGGTCCTAAAAAATAGAAAATCAAATAAATCATCCAACACTTCTCTATAAGCTTTAATCGAATTCAATTTATGTGACATGTGACAGCGTGACGCGGTGGTGCAGTGGGTAGCACAATCGCCTCACAGCAAGAAGGTCGCTGGTTCGAGCCTCGGCTGAGCTTTTTATACTCAATCATCAGCTAAGTGTGAACTCTTGAACTAAAAATATAAATAATTGGAAAAAACAGGTTTAACACTAGACCACTTTTAGAATTATGGCTAGATTATACACTCCTGCACTTAAATACTATATTAGTGCTTTATGTACACTGTTTCCCTGAATATGATGGTCGCGATACTGACATGCATTGTCCTTTTACACATTACAAGCTTGTTTCTTAGTATATGATTCAAATATATGTGTGCTAATTTACTCTATAAATAGACGGCAGAAACTGGGTCAGTGTTTTGGCAGGAACACTAGATGTGATGAGAGAGGTTTGTTCTGGTGGAGAACACAGGCTAAAACTGAAGCTGAGAGCGGCTGCAGGTGTGAAATACACATGAACCCTTTTGTTGTCCTATAATTCTGCATATTTTGACTCACGCTTCGGGTCAGAAATGAGCCGTCTGCACTAAACCTCTAAAATAAAGCAGATACATTTCATTTCAATCCTCAAAATCGAACTCATCTTCATCACAAACTGTGAATGTGCAGGTTTTCCCTCATCGGTGTGCAGTATTTCAGCAGTGTTCACTCAGTAGACAACACTCGTTTTTGATTACAGTAAAGGGTATATTGTTCTAATGGTTCAAAAACGGTTTTATGACTGGCGGGTATATTAAAATGAACCTGAAGGACAACCGTTGTACCCTAAATGTGTACAGCCTTCATCAAAATATAGAATATGATGGATTGGTTACATTCATTCATTCATTCATTTTCCTTTGGCTTAGTCTCTTTATTCATCAGAGGTCGCCACAGCGGAATGAACCGCCTACTTATCCAGCATATGTTTTACACAGCGGATGCTCTTCCAGCTGCAACCCAGTGCTGGGAAACACCCATTCACACTCATACACTAAAGCCAGTTTATTCAATTCACCTATAGCGCATGTGTTTGGACTGTGTGGGAAACTGGAGCCCCCGGAGGAAACCCACACCAACACGGGGAGAACATGCAAACTCCAAACAGAAACTGACCCATTTGAGGCTCAAACCAGCGACCTTCTTGCTGTGAGGCCACAGTGCTAACCATTGAGCCACCGTGTCGCCCGTTATTTAAGTTAAATATTGTTAATTCATGTTAATTCACTTTGCATTAACTAATGTTAACAAGCACAATTTTGGACTTTAATAATGCTATACACAATATATATATATATATATATATATATAAATGCCACACAAGATTATTCATAGCTAGTTAATGTTAGTATATACATGAACTGATGGACCATCATTCTAAAGTGTTACCGATCATTTCTTTTCTAATTTTGGGGTCATTTTAGGAAAAATTCAAGATAAAAAAACATTGTTTAGGTTTTTTTCTGCTGTTAAAATGGGTCTTGATCCGTAAGTCAACATGAGGCTTAATTACTCACCTCCGATCCCTGGACGAAAGTTTCGAGCGTAACCTTTCATGAGGTCATCCAGATTTGGCAGCCAGGATATTTCAATATCTGTGCCGACATAATCCCCGATATCACTCAGCATGGCCCTATGGAGAAACACAAGCAAATCCTCACTTTTTCCATCCAATTATCTTCATTTCTTTCCAGCCCAGGCTCATTCTGAAAATGTACCACGGTATACATTTCTGGAGAGCGCCAAATACTTCCCAGGAGCTACGTTTTTTGCAGTTTTTGTTTACGCGAATCCACCAGAGGGCGCTGTCGACTGACTGACCGATCGACTGACCCACCCTCCTCCTTCCCTAAACCCAGCCGACAGCTTTCAAAAGCAGTCCAGAAAAAGAAAAGCCCTCGCCTGATTATTACCACGTTTTCAGATTTTACCACATTCTCACCCTGTTATTTACATGTTTGTTTTATTTCTTGGCTTTATTTATTTATTTTTCCTGCTTTCTAGAACCGTTCTTCACCAGACTCGAACCCGTCGTCGTGGTCAACTCCTCTTTATGTGTCAAGTCTGCCAGCGTACATGGTGAGCCATTGGTCAAACTGGTAACAGCGGGAAAGCCGTCCATACGGAGGTAATCGGTCAGCTGGTAAGCGTGAAAAGGAACGACGTCAGACCGCCCCGTAGCGTTCGTTTTAAAAACAAAATGCAGCCATACGTACCTCTGGCGTACATAATTCACGATCTCCAGAAATGTATATAGGGCTACGCTTTCAGAATGAGCCTGTGTTGTTTCTTTCTTTAATTTATTTCAATTTTGACTAAGATATTGCAACACAACTACAAACAGGGTGTCTTGAAAAGTGCTAAAGGTTGATCAATCAATTTAGAGAAATTTAAGGCTCTTAGAAAAAGTATTAAAAAGCTTTTACAATTACAAGGTATTAAATTGTGTATCATTTTTAATTATACAATGTATGCTAGAGTTTTCCTGCATTTAATCTGTGCTGTGTAGTTTATGAAATCGATAACATCCTGCTAGATTTGACGTCACACTGTATTGTTTACTGCAGTAACCAAAGCAACACTGTTATTCCTGCTGTTCCACCTGCTGGATTAGCACTTTTATTCAGTATACAGTATGAGTAAAGCTTTAGTTTAGGATTAGCTTCTTACAATCAGTGTCAAGTATTGTTAAAGTGTCGCCAATGTTACTGGTTGAAACCTACAGTGGTTACGGGGTCTTAAAATGCATGGAAAGAGTCTTAAAAAGGTCTGAATTTAATCTGTGGATATCAGGATGCTGTGTAGCTTCTATCCTGCTAGATTTGACGTCATGCTCTTTTTGTTTGCTGCAGTAACCAAGACAGCGCTGTTATTCCTGCTGTTCTTTTGGCGCCACCTGCTGGATTTTGTTATTCAGTAAATAAATGTTTTAGTTTAGGATTAGTTACTTACAATCAGTATTTAGTAGATATACAGTACGTTAAAATGCCGCCAGTGTTATTGGTTAAAGGCTAGTGGCGATGGGGTCTTAAAATGTATAGAAAGAGTCTTAAAATAGGTCTGAAAGGGTATTGAATTTCACTCTTTGATTCTTTTATATACCTTGACAAAGTTCTGTCATGATGAAACTCTATACAGGTTGTTAGCTCATCTAATCTGCTCCTACAGCTAATGAGCTTGCTCCTCAATAGATTAAATGCTCTGTTCTACGCTAGTTATGTTTGTAGCATGTTTTTCGGAGACCCTCCTCCACCCCAGCTCCACCTGTGTTTAAGTCTGCTACAGGGGTTACATGTTTATAGACTTAAGTAGCAAGTCTCGGATCTTGCTCTGCTTTAATAAGTAATACCCTTTACATAATAGCCTTGTGTATTGTTCAAATAGACTACACTTTCGTTATGTTGGTGGCTGTTTTAGTCCAATTGACTTCCAATTTAATGACATTTTTTGAATGCAAAGCCATGACACCAAATAATCATGCATATAATAACCATACGTTCTTTCTGTTGAACACAAATGAAGATATTATGAGGAATGTTGAAGGAAAGTATTATCCATTGACTTCCATAGTATTTGTTTTTCCTGCAATGGAGGTCACTGGATACTGGTTTCCAACATTCTTCAAAATATCTTCTTTTTGTTCATAAAAAATAATAAATAATCAATTTTAAGGTCTGAAAACGTGGAATATGTCTTTCTTTTGATTTTAATGTATAGTGTGACCTGATGTAATAGTTTTAGAGATTTGTTACAATAAATAAATAAATAAATAAATAAATAAATAAAAGAGCAGCGTGATCTTCTGTCAGTGATACTGTACACAAGGGGGCAAAAGACCCTGATATGCTGACATTCATCCACAAGTGAAATGAACTGTGAACTGCACAGCAAAGCATTAGAGACTGGTGTGTAAAGAATACACATACACATTACAGCTAAAACCCCCTGCAAGATCTGCAGAAAATGCACAGAAATATCATTTTATTACAATGCAAATCCATATAACCACAATCCTACCATTCAAACCATGACGTGCACATATACAAACTGACCCATTTCCAAGCTATGATGAGAATATGTGCATTTATAATACGCTATGCATGCGACTTTAATGCGCAATAACATATTCCTCATCTGTAGACTGACAATATATTCACGATGCCAACGAGAATTAACAGTTTTACCTAAAATTGTCGTCTGACTTACATGCTCAATGTTAAAAATCGTCATATTATAACAACGGATACGCAATTTCTACTTCGCGTTGGCAGATATGCAATAGCTTCACTCATATATCCATAACTGTAATGTATGAGTATGCATATGGATGCATTCCGCTCATAAATCAGATGCAAGGTTTATCTCTGTTTGATTGTGCATGATTTGACTAAATGAGCTGTTTTTTTCCTCAGGTGTGTGTGTGTGTGTGTGTGTGTGTGTGCTCCCACTAAAGGACTTTCTCACCTGCTCCTCCTGTCTCCTCCGATGAGCACCAACCAGAAAAGCTTCACCGTCAAACTCAGCGCATCCATTTTGACGCCAAAGTTGACTCGGACTGAAAGCAGAGAGACAGATGATATCCTATTTTTCACAGCATCCTGAAAGAACCGCAGGAGAATCAACGTAGAAGTCCATATTTTAGCCTGGGCTTTATTCCGACTGTAGAGAAAACTGGACTCATTGCTGTCTGATTCTCTCTCTCTCTCTCTGAACAATTGCGAGCTCCGTTCGTCGAACGAGTCATTCGCATGAGTCGGTTCCTTTGAATGATTTTGTTGAGTTGATGTAATGATTCACCAGGCGTTCGTGAATCACTTGACCTAAGCAGGACTGCTAACCCACGCCAACACGGGGAGAACATGGCTACAGTTAGGCTACAGTTTTCAGGATGATAAAAAAATTTATTTTATTAAAAATAAGTATTCTATATATTTCTTTATTCAAAACTTTCTCATAACATAGTTTATAAAACTGTAATAGCTTACAGTTTAAATGCACATTCGTAAATAAGCACTTTGTGTTAAAATAGTATGGTAAGGACTTTGGAGGAAATATTTTTGTAGCATCAAAATGTGTGGTTATGATCACCAGCTGACAAGCTAAACCAGCAAAAAAATACAATAGTGCTTAAAATAAAACAAAAATGCATCATATGAACTCCATAAAAGAATAGAAAATGAGGCAAATATCTGCAAAAAGGTACATTTTTGGAGAAAAAAGAGCTACCCCTTTCAATAGGCTCGCTACGGGCCTGGACAACATTCTTCAACATATCTTCAATGGTGTTCAACAGAAAAAGAAACTCAAACAGGTTTAGAACATGTAGAGGATAAGGAAAGGATGACTGAATGTTCATTTTGGGTGAACTGTCCCTTTAACTAATAAGCATGTTATCAAAATTCCTTTTGAAATGTAATATGCAAAACGTATGTAAATAGTAATGCAAATGTAAATATGTAAAATTGCAATTAGCCTATTTTTAAATTTGCATTTTTTTTACATATGAGATTGGTGCAAAAGGAAAATGAAATGAATAATTTACATTTAGTTTCCATGGGATCCGCTACGTAAAATGTGCCAGAGTAATTGGTGGTTCATTCCGCTGTGGTGATATATCAGGGGCTAAGTCGAAGGAAAATGAATGAAGTTTTCATAGGCTATAATATAGGATTTAGCCTACTTTTCGTTTTCCTTTATGACCAAACTTTGCACATATGTGACGGAAAATTCTAATTTAAGTACAGAACTAAATAGCCAAAATCAATTGCTGTTTTGCATATAGCATACTTATATGCTTCCATGAAGTAAAGATACTCACTGTATTAACTTTGCGGGTCGAGAGTAGCCTAATTTTCCATAAATGTGCAAACTTCAAAGCAGATATAGGATAAGTTGATTAAAAATGAAAAATGACAAACTGCAGAACTAACATTTGTACAGCTAAAGATGAATGGAAGGGGATGGAGTGAACATTACGCAAAGACATAATGCTAGTTACCAAATAGGGAGCATCTTTCATCGTTGACTTGAAAGAATCGATTCAGCAAATCTAACCGTTCGATCAAACCGATTCACTCAAATGAATCATTTTCCCCATCACTGCGATCCAAACCACATCAACTCCCTCCTCTCCGTTCACATCGGATTAAAATCCCCCGCTTGTGGAGGATGCAATGCAGCCACACTACGCACGAAAATACAATGCTCTTATGTAACACCAACCCTGCTTTACAGTCATCTTTTGCTCACGTCAGTTGATGCTTCAATTTCTTTCTCTTTTTTTCAGATATTACCGCACAGTTTACCTTTCAATGCTTTTAAACGTGAGGTTTGTAGCAGACATGAGACATAAATATTACCCACGTCAATAAATTGGTCTTTTATAGTTGTTAAAGCACTATACTCTTAATTTTCTATTCTTCATTTGTATGCATACTGTCCATTGTGTGCTGCGTGTACTGTAAATATTATGGGGCTTAGGCTTGAAATGATGTAATGGGGTTTTCAGCCACTGTGATTGCATAATATATTGTTCTGCTAAATTACGTATTGCTACTTTATGTTATAACACTGTTTGTGCTTACTGTATCTTTCAGTATGATTAAGAACAGTACAAAACATCTAGTTTGAGCAAAAGATATAGCTAAAGGCCTTGTGGAACTGAAGTTGTGGTTGTGTTTTTTCTTTTTTCGGAGGCTATATTGTAATCAAAAAGCAACCATAAATATGAATCCTCTCTTTTCTTGTAAATATTATATACCTTTCTTGTTTTTATATTTTTATTTTATTTTATTATTATTAATTAAAGAGGGCCTGACGGTGGCGCAGTGGGTAGCACGATCGCCTCACAGCAAGAAGGCCGCTGGTTCGAGCCTCGGCTGGGTCAGTTGGCGTTTCTGTGTGGAGTTTGCATGTTCTCCCCGTGTTGGCGTGGGTTTCCTCCGGGTGCTCCGGTTTCCCCCACAGTCTAAACACATGCGCTATAGGGGAATTGATTAACTAAATTGGCCGTAGTGTATGAGTGTGTGTGTGTGTATGTGTGTGTGTGTGTGTGTGTGTGTGTATGGGTGTTGCGGCTGAAAGAGCATCTGCTGTGTAAAACATATGCTGGAATAGTTGGCGGTTCATTCCGCTGTGACGACCCCTGATAAATAAAGGGACTAAGCCGAAGGAAAATGAATGAATGGTTGAATTATGGGTGCGTTGAATGCTTCATTCTGATGAATACTCTTAGGTGTGCAGTTATTTTCAGATAAAAGCACAGCTAAAGTAGTTTAATGCTAAACAGCAGTACACTAACTTTATAAAAAAGATAAAGATTATGATAGATTAGGGCCTTAAAAGTTACAGGATAAAAACTGAAAAACACAGATGGGTTGAAGGCCATTGTAAATAAACAAACAAATGAAGAAGAAGAAGAAGAAGAAGAAGAAGAAGAAGAAGAAGAAGAAGAAGAAGAAGAGCAACCGAACTGGAGCATTCCTGCTGACAAAAAATAGAGACAATACAAAATGCATTAGTTTTAATAAATATAGTGGAATAGATATATTGGTTTTAATGGAAACTGTATTGGTTCTGTGGGTCTCTACTAGTAAGTTTTGCTGGTAATCTATTGGTGTCACGTCAATTGGTTACCTAATGGGATTAGTCCTCAAGAACGCTAGAAAGCGAGTATTAATAGTTAAAATGTTATATTTGTATGTGTGTTTGCTGTGTTTTTGATGGTAATTCTTTCATTTGTGCATCCTATATATTTTCCTTGACTCAAAAAATGTACATAAAAACAGCATTAACTTGTGAATCGGACAAAACCGACAAAACACAACAGACAGGGGTGTGTTTACTTGCAGTTACTACATTTCCCAAGGTGCAGCGCGACTCTGTTGCCATCGAAACAACGACAACTGACAACAGAGATGTTCGTGCACTCTCGCTTTGTCACAGAAAGTTAACTGGGAGAAATTAGGTAATGTAAGCAAATTCTGTCACGAGTAAAACTGATTATGCGTCTTATTGTCTACTTTTAATGAACTAATTTGTCATTAAACCTAGAACCAGCCAGACTAATAATCCAATACGACTTCTGAGGGAAAGTTGCTATCAAAAATGACGAATAACGTTAACTAGTCCTCCTAATGTAGCCTAGGATAGTATGTTTTGATATTAATAACGTTCGTTTTTAACATGAATAAGTCTGTTGTTTCCAGCTGATGTGGAGATATGGATGTGTCGAATATTAGTACAGATATGTCAACATCTTCTCATAATAGTGGCCCACAGGAGAACACAGACGGTAAAGACTAATGAGACTTGCTATTGTCAGTATTATAACAACCTAAATATCAGACGCTGAATGCATTTTAAAATACCCTGTGTTATTTTTACTTCAGAGGAAGGCACTTTGGATGAGATCTTCAGGTTTGAGGATGAGTTCTCTGATGATTTCGACAGCTCTGAGTGGTGAGATATCAAATAAATGTTCATTGATTAACTGTGTAAATATTGACTTTATGGATGTGGAGACATAAATACATACAGTCATGTGAAAAAGTTCAGTTAGGGCGCCCTATGAAATTCCATTCATTCATTCAATTTCCTTCGGTTTAGTGCCTTATTTATCATGGGTCGCCACAGCGGAAGGAACTGCCAACTTTTCCAGCATATGTTTTACACAGCGTATGCCCTTCCAGCCGCAACCCAGTACTGGAAAACACCCATACACTCTCACATTTACACACACACTCATACGCTATGGCCAATTTAGTTCATCCAATTCATCCCCCTCATGATTGTGAAGCACTTTGGGTGTATGGCCATACACGATAAAGGTGCTATATAAATACACATTACTTACTTACTTACTTACTTACCTGTAGCGCATGTGTTTGGACTGTGGGGGAACCCGGAGCACCCGGAGGAAACCCACGCCAACACGGGGAGAACATGCAAACTCCACACAGAAACGCCAACTGACCCAGCCGGGACTCGAACCAGCGACCTTCTTGCTGTGAGTTGACAGTGCTAACCACTGAGCCACCGCGTCGCCCTATTCAATTCCTATTTTCAATTTCATGACAATAAAAATGATCTTTTATGTGTTGTTGTTTTTTTTTTACAAGTTTTAAAACATATATATTTATTGTGTCCTGATCAGTGTTGGGTAAGTTACTTCAAAAAAGTAATCAATTATGAATGACTCATTACGTCATTAAAAGTGTATTTAAATTACTTTCCTAATTACTTTGTCTTGAAAAGTAACTTAAATACTTCTCAATGCTACTTAAGATCCATATTCATCTCAATGCATTGACAATAGGCATTAAACTCTTTAAACTCTTTTAATTCTTTAAATTTGAGTCAACCTTCAGTTTTAGAAAGAGAAACACTTGAAAACCTCAAAACACTTTAAGACACCATATTTCATACAGCATATATTAACAAATGTCTTATTTCATTGTTTGTTGTGCAGTTATTGAACAAATCTAATATTCTTTAGTTCAATTAAATAGGGTGTCCAAACTTTTTCACATGTCTGTAATTAGCATTTTAGGGCAAGATCATTCATTCATTCATTCTCTTTTCATTCATTCTCATTCTCTTAGTCCCTTTATTAATCTGGGGTCGCCACAGTGGAATGAACTGCCAACTTATCCAGCATAAGTTTTACGCAGCGGATGCGCTTCCAGCTGCAACCCATCACTGGGAAATATCCACACACACTCATTCACACACATACACTACGGCCAATTTAGCTTACCCAATTCACCCTATAGTGCATGTGTTTGGACTGTGGGGGAAACCGGAGCACCCGGAGGAAACCCACGCCAACATACAAACTCCACACAGAAATGCCAACTGACCCAGCCGAGGCTCGAACCAGCGACCTTCTTGCTGTGAGGCGATGGTGCTACCCACTGCGCCACCGTGAGGCCCAGGGCAGGATCAACCAATCATATTCAAATTTCATAATACTGAAATTTACAATATGTAAGGCAGACATTATGAGGAACTATAATTGTGACCACTGTATAATTGATGACCTTAAAATGAACAGTAATCCCTTACTTTACTTTTTTTAGTAATTTAATTACACTATCTATTTACTTTGTAACTAATTACACCCAACACTGGTACTGACACAGAAAGCCATTCAATTAAATAGGGTGTCCAAACTCTTTCACGTGTCTGTGCATTTTAGGACAAGATTAACCAAATCATATTCAAATTTAATAATACCAATAACATTGAAATTAAAAATTAAAAGCCCTGTATGTATACAGTTTAAGTCAGAATTATTAGCCCCCCTGTGAAATATTTATTCTTTTTCAAATATTCCTCAAGAGATATTTAATAGAGCAAAGAATTTTCCACAGTATTTCCTATAATATTTGTTCTTCTGGAGAAAGTCTTATTTGTTTTATTTCGGCTAGAATAAAAGCAGTTCTTCATTGTTTTAAAGTCATTTTAAGGTCAATATTATTCGCCCCCTTCAGCAATATTAGTGTTGGATTGTCTCCAGAACAAACCACTGTTATACAATGACTTGCCTAATTACCCTAACTTTACCCTAATTACCCTAGTGAAGCCTTTAAATGTCACTTTAAGCTGAATACTAGTGTCTTGAAGAATATCTAGTCTAATATTATGTGCTGTCATCATGGCAAAGATGAAAGACATCAGTTATTAGAAATGAGTTATTAAACTATTTTGTTTAGAAATGTGCTGAAAAAATCTTCTCTCCGTTAAACAGAATTGGGGGAATATATATATATAAGTAGGGCTAATAATTCTAACTTCAACTGTATATTTTAATGGATTTTGTCTGCTTTAAGGGACGTCAGTGATGGGGAAAATAAAACTGATGCAGACGGAGAAAAGCAGAGCACTGACAAGATACACACGTTGAAGCTCCAGAAGACTCTGGCTCAGCTGGACATGTTTTACCAGCAGAAGAAGCTGAACGTGCTGCAGGCCAGGTCTGTATTCAGATATATAGTATATGTTATAACCTTCCCGTTATAACACTTGTTGTATAAACATGAAGTGAGGGCGGGACATAGAGTAGCTCCTCCCTTTTAAAAACAGCCAATAGCGTTTCATTTTTTTCACACCTCTGCCAGCGAGAGTGGTTGAGCTCAAGTGCATCAAATTAACAGCCAATGAGAATAAGGGGAAGGGGCATGTCAGACACTAGAGAGCATTTGATTGGACAGAAGATTTGATGAGAAACTTCATTCATTCATTTTCTTTTCGGCTTAGTCCCTTTATTAATCTGGGGTCGCCACAGCGGAATGAACCGCCAACTTATCCAGCATATGTTTTACGCAGCGGATGCCCTTTCAGCCACAACCCATCACTGGGAAACATCCATACACACTCATTCACACACATACACTACGGACAATTTAGCTTACCCAATTCACCTATAGCGCATGTGTTTGGACTTGTGGGGGAAACCGGAGCACCCGGAGGAAACCCACGCCAACACGGGGAGAACATGCAAACTCCACACAGAAATGCCAACTGAGCCAGCCGAGGCTCGAACCAGCTACTTTCTTGCTGTGAGGCGATCGTGCTACCCACTGCGCCACCGTGATGCCCTTGATGAGAAACTGAAGTATGAAAAAAATGGTTGATCCATTTAGGCGGAAGCGTCAAACTGCAGGCTTTAGATGTTTATATCAGGTTTATATTTTCTAAATGTGAATTTTGTCACTGTTTTACAGCACACTAGCTTATAGATATCCTTAAAACTAACAGACTGACACTAACATCTACATTTTTTTATTGTAATTTCATGGGACCTTTAAAGGAGATGATGAATGTGTCTCAGCCTCTCAGCATGGGAAGGTTTTTTAGACTCTGTGAGTCTCTGCTTTCATACTGTTCTCAGATGCGTGTCGTGGTGTGAGCACATGCCATAGAAAAGCTGTTAGGTAGGAGGACTGAGGAGTTCAGAGCTGTCAAGCTGTAAACACAGACAAGAGAGTCTGCTTTCTTCCACATAAAAAAATATGATATTCATTTATAGCAAATACTATAATTATTTTGAATTGTGTTATACAGTATATATTGTATTATTAAAACACTTTGTAAACAACATGCTGTCGTATTAACTATACACTACCTATCAAAAGTCTTGTCGCCTATCCAAGTTTTAGGAACAGCAAATAATAATTTGACTTCTAGTTGATCATTTGGTATCAGAAGTGGCTTATATGAAAGACCTCCAGATTACGCTTATTTTATCACAATAAAATATGATCAGGGGCCTCACGATTTCGCAGTGGGCGACAGTGCTAACCACTGAGCCATCGTGCCGCCCCTAATTTTTTTAAATATATTTAAATATATTAAATATATTGAATAATATTGACAGAAACATGTAAGCATAATTTTAAATCCACTTTTTTTACCCCCCCAAAGACTTTTTTGCGTATTTGTTTTCAGCACAACATTCATAGAAATACAATGGGAAATCAGAACTAGCTGAAGGTACGTATATTCTCTGTATATGTGTTTTCTGGGCCTCACAGTGGCGCAGTGGGTAGCACGTTCGCCTCACAGCAAGAAGGTCGCTGATCGCTGGTTCGAGCCTCGGCTGGGTCAGTTGGCCTTTCTGTGTGGAGTTTGCATGTTCTCCCTGTGTTGGCGTGGGTTTCCTCCGGGTGCTCCGGTTTCCCCCACAAGTCCAAACACATGTGCATGAGTGTGAATGGGTGTGTATGGATGTTTCCCAGAGATGGGTTGCAGCTGGAAGGGCATCCGCTGCGTAAAAACATATGCTGGATAAGTTGGCGGTTCATTCCGCTGTGGCGACCCCAGATTAATAAAGGGACTAAGCGGAAAAGAAAATGAATGAATGAATGTGTTTTCTCATGTTTTGTGTTTTCTTCAAGGGAGGAGCTGAAAGCGTTTCACCTTCACATGTCTGAGTTGGAAGAACAGAGAGACAAGATTGAGGAGCAGATCGAAACAGAGAATCAGGCTGAAAACAGGTAAAAGGCTGATTCTCAGGAGCCCTGAATACTCTAAAAACCACTGACTCTGATTTATTGTGTGCAGTGTGCCGCTGTTTCGCTTACGCGCTCAGCTCAAGCGTGTGTGTGCAGAACTGCAGGCCGAAGAAGACCTGGGGGATCATTTAGAGATGGTCTTGAAGGAGCATGAGTGAGTTTTGTATTTATATTAATACTTAAAATTTAATCAAGAAAAATATTCTTGAGATGAATTTTAATTTAAGATTTGATGAGAAAGTATGAGGTGACGGCAAAAAAATGGTTGATCCATTTAGGTGCAAATGACAAACTGCAAGCTTTAGATGTTTATATCAGTTTTATATTTTCTTAACGTGAATTTTTGTCACTGTTTTGGAGCACACTAGCTTATAGACATCCTTAAAACTAACAGACTGACATCTATTCATTCATTCATTTTCATTTCGGCTTAGTCCCTTTATTAATCTGGGGTCGCCACAGCGGAATGAACCGCCAACTTATCCAGCATATGTTTCACGCAGCGGATGCCCTTCCAGCTGCAACCCATCACTGGGAAACATTCATACACACTCATTCACACACATATACTACAGACAATTTAGCGCACCCAGTTCCCCTATAGCGCATGTCTTTGGACTTGTGGGGGAAACCGGAGCACCCGGAGGAAACCCACGCAACACGGGGAGAACATGCAAACTCCACACAGAAACACCAACTGACCCATCCGAGGCTCGAACCAGCGACTTTCTTGCTGTGAGGCGAACGTGCTACCCACTGTGCCACCGTGAGGCCCGACTGACATCTAAAATATTTTATTTTAATTTCATGGGACCTTTAAAGGAGATGAATGTCTCAGCCTCTCAGCATGGGATGGTTTTTTAGACTCTGTGAATATTTAGACTAGAAACAAGACAAAAGCTCTAAGTAAGAAAAGCATTTTTTGCAGTGTGTGATTTCCATTGTGTCTCCAGGCTGGAGCTGTGTCAGGTGGAGGTAGAACTGGGTCGCTTCTTGGATCTTCGACAGGAGCTGGAGCTGGAGGAGAAAAACATTCAGTCTCAGGACCAGAAGACAGTAAAGCTCAGATTCCAGCGCGAGAAGAGGGTTATCAGAGGACGCAGACTCAAAGCACACCGTGACAAAATGTAATAGCTTTTATCACATTTACAGTCATTTATTTTACATTTATTAAAGTAACATTTATCAGTCTAAATCATGCCACAATTACATTTATTGCTGTTTTTTCTCCTGTTGAACAGAAAAATATTAGATTTAAGTAATGTCAAATTTTGCTGTTGTACATGCGAACGTAGCATGTTGTTGTACTGAAAAAATCTCCAGATGTTCAGATCTTTCAGATTATTTGTGTGATCTGCTACGTGACAGTGAACGTGACAAGGTTTTACAAGAGCAGATGGATCTTCAAAAGAAACAACAGGAACAGGCTCTTGCTAGTCATCTCAAAGCAGCTGTCTACCTCAAACAGACTCTACAGAGGTGTGACACGCACACACACACACACACACACACACACACACACACACACACACACACACACACACACACACACACACACACACACACACACACACACACACACACACACATTCTACTAGTACACACAGTCCATGTAAAGTTGCTGAGACTTTTATTTCAGTATGTTCATGTATTTCCAACCAAAACTGAATATTGAGTCGGGGGCGGGGCTTTTTGTCCATCATTCCCTCATAGCAAATGAAATAAGAGGGGCGTGGCTAAGAATATTGTGGGTTAATCGTCAAACTGACATCATCGGAGAAGGAGCAGTTTGACCAAAAATAAATTTCCTCACTATTTTTACCCGAATGGTTGTAAACTTTATGAATTTCTTTTGTCTGTTGAGCACAAAGCAAGATATTGTGAAGAATGTTGACATCCTGACATCCATAGTATATCTTCCTTTGTGTTCAACTGAAGAAAGAAAGTCAAACAGGTTTGGAACAAGTGGAGGATGAGCAAATGATGACAGAACTTTCATTATTGGGTGAAACATTGGGCTTTACATTGCTGACACAAGCACTAAATCTGTCAGCTTTCTCTGCTTTGATTATAATCTGCCAGTCTGATTAAGTGTGATAAAGATGATATAGACGTTTTTCTTTGTGCTTTTGTGTCGTAGGATGAAACAGAAAGAGGCTGAAGCAGAAGAGAGGAAGAATGAACTACTGAAGAAGAGGAAAACAGCAGTGACGGCACTCAAAGCCAGTTACGCTGCCACTCAGGTACCATCATCTGACTGTGAGGGTCACGAAGAGACTCGCAATTAAAAATAAAATAAAAATAGATCTTCCCTCCATTCACTTTAGGAGACTATCAATGCTAGAAAGCAACGAAAGCAAGCGTCAGAACAGAAACAGAGAAAGCAAGAGCAGCAGATGAAGGAGTGGCTGGAGGCTCGAGGAATGAACAGCACTGAACACCTCCACCGACTGAAACTGCAGGAGCGCCACAGCAAGAGGAACGAGTGAGGCTTTCACACACATACACTAGAGCTGAATGCAGAAAGCTTTGAGGACAGCTACATGTGTCAAACAGTTGCAGCTCAACCAGAAAATCAGAGCACATCACACCTGTCCTCAGGTCTCTACACTGCCTCCTGTTACATACAGAATAGATTTTAAAGTATTATTACTTATAGTAAATCACTAAATGGCCTAGGACCTCAATACATTACTGATATGCTCACTGAATACAAACCTAACAGATCACTCAGATTTTTAGGATCAAATAAACTAGAAATGCCAAGAGTTCAGTCAAAGCAGGCTGAATCAGCCTTCAGCTACTAACAGCGCCCCCTGCTGCTGGAATCAGCTTCCAGAAATGATCAGATGTGCTCCACCATTAGACTGAAACACATCTGTTTAGCTGTGCCTTTACTGAATGAGCACTGCGCTACGTCCCACAGATCGCACTATTATGTCATTCCTTTAATTTTCATTTTTAATAATCATTTTTATTCTTTGCTGTTTTTATTTCTTATACTTGTCTCTTTTATTCCTGTTTATGTAAAGCTCTTTGAATTACCGTTGTGTATGAAATGAGCTATAGAAATAAATTGCCTTGCCTTTTATGGGTTTCACTGAAGGGAGTTTGAAGAGAAACGGAGAGCGGGGCAAATGGAGATTGTGTCTAAATTGCTCTTGGAAAGGAATAAGGAGGAGAAGCATAAAAAAGCTCCAGCACCAATCCATGGGAAAAAACAGCCGGAGAAATTCCTGCAGAACATACTGCATTCAACAGAACATGCAAGGAGAGAGGTACCAGTCACACTCACCATAGATGTATACAGTGCTCAGCATAAATGAGCACACCACCTTTTGGAAATTAATATTTTTATCATCTTTTATCCATATATATATTGGTGCATCTGAACAAAACAGATTTATTAAACAGATATATTTATTAAAATAATATTTTAGTCACAAAACATCTTTAGAAATAAAAAGATAATGTATTTAAATTCATGCGAAATATTAGGAAAAAATACAAACTACAAAATTTCAACAAAATTTTATACATTTTTTTATTTCTCTTGAATTTTGCTCTTTTTAAAATTTTTATTTAATATTTTTCCCTAACATATACATTTGGGTGTACCAATTTGGACCGTTATCATACGTTATTTTGTTAGATGAGCTCCAGATTTGGCTTCAGTACTGACTAAACTAATGTATATGCACTAATATAATGTAAAGCTTCCTATACAAAATATTAAATTAAATGAGAGATTTGTGGGGGGGTAACCTCATATATGTTGAGCACTGCAGCACATGCGGTATTATAAAGTGTCCTAATATTGTGTCAGAGTCTCCTACAACAGGTTTAAATTCATATAAGGTCAGAAAACATGGTAATTTTATCAGAATATGCATTTAATATTGGATTTAATATTAATTTTGCAATGATTTTGATACGGTTCGTTTAAATCATTTAAGTGCTTAAGGTCTGTAAGCCCCTCCCCTTCCATAAACCAGCTCTGCTCTGATTGGTCAGGTGGTCGAGTCTATTTTAATTGGTCTTTCCGTGTCAGAAACCCATTTCAGAGTGTTAGGTGAGGTATTATACAAATTAGTTACTTTGATTGTGCTGATGTGGATCGACTCATTAAAGGGATTCAGAGCTGACTCTTTCTGTCGAGAAACAATATCTTTATTCTTCATGCACTTTTTTAAAATAGCAATATATTTTACACTGAAGTACAGCTGTTACATACTGCAAATATTTTTAGAAAACCCATATGAACTGCTTATTAAACTGAGTGTATCTGAGTTTCTGAACATTATCAGGAAGGCCAGAGCTTAGGTGACAAGTGTGATAAAAATGCGGTCCACTGCTTTGGAACTGACAGTGATGAGCAGCACTTCAAAACAAATGAAAAGTACTGTATTATAAAGGACAAACACATTCTCTGTAAATGGCCCCTTAATGGGGAAGTGTATATTCCAATATATTTGACTAATTATGCAACAGACCTGTAATCAAAAGACTGTTTTGTTGTGTTTCATTTAGGAAAGGCATGTAATGTTGAGTCCCAGAGCGTCTTGTGTGAGCTCCAGCATCAGCGATGTCAGTTTCTCACCGGAGTGTGTGGAAATGAAAGATGAAGATGACGGAGACATGAGCCTCGCCCAGCCTGAGTTCACCGGCCTTTGGGAGCACAAACACACAGATTATATGGTAACAAATTCAAAATGAAGTACATAAGCATCTCAATCTTTAGTTTGTTATGTTTTATTCACATCTCTGTGCTTTTGAATGAGTTTTCTATGATAGATGTGTTTGTTTTTGGTTTGCGTCTCTAATCTTTTGCAGTGCACTATGCATGAGTGATGTCTTTTCAGTGCAAAAACTCAATATTATTGC
>CAIGQW010013112.1:0-14271 GCA_903798125.1 Danio choprae | reverse complement strand
AGAAACAGCAAACTACACTCAACACACACACGCGCGCGCAGTCTCACTGGAGCCACACAGACAAAGATGGAGAGAGACAGAGAGCGCAGACAAACATAGAGAAAGAAAAGGAGAGAGAGGGAGAGACATAGAGCTCAGACAGAGAGAAACAGAAAGCTCATAGAAAAAGAGAATGAGAGAAAGAAAGAGAGAGAGACATGGAATGTACAGTTGTGTATTGTATTTTATTATTATTAATATTTTTTATTATCATTTTAATAATCATATCACTGTTTTGTTGCTTATTTGTGTATTTATAGCATTTCTAATTGTGTGTTCTTGTGTGCGTGTGTGTGTACTATATACACTACCTGACAAAACTCTTGTTGCCTATCCAGGTTTTTAGGAACAACAAATAATAACTTGTCTTCTGGTTGGTCATTTGGTATCAGAAGTGGCTTATATGAAAGGCAAAGGCCTCTAGAATACACTTATTTCACCTAAATAAAATATGATCATGCCTTGATTTTTAATTATTTAATGAGGACAGTAAGGTCTGACTTTGCTTTGACAAAAGTCTTGTCACTTAACAGAAATAGTGTACAGTATAGAATATAAAGTCATGGTGCAGTGGAAAAAGAATGAATATTGTGTATAACTCCCATGAGCTTGGACGACTGCATCGTTCTTGCAGGACTCCCAGAGTTCATCAAGATTCTTTGGATTCATCTTCAATGCCTCCTCCTTCATCTTACCCCAGACATGCTCAATAATGTTCATGTCTGGTGACTGGGCTGGCCAATCCTGGAGCACCTTGACCTTCCTTGCTTTCAGGAACTTTGATGTGGAGGCTGAAGTATGAGAAGGAGCGCTGTCCTGCTGGAGAATTTGCCCTCTTCTGTGGTTTGTAATGTAATGGGCAGCACAAATGTCTTGATACCTCAGGTTGTTGATGTTGCCATCGACTCTGCAGATCTCTCGCACGCCCCCATACTGAATGTAACCCCAAACCATCATTTTCCTTCACCAAACTTGACTGATTTCTGTGAGAATCTTGGGTCCATGCGAGTTCAATAGGTCTTCTGCAGTATTTGTGATGATTGGGATGCAGTTCAACAGAGGATTCATCAGAAAAATCCACCTTCTGTCACTTTTCCAAATGATCAACTAGAAGTCAAGTTATTATTTGTTGCTCCTAAAATTACAAGACTTTTGTCAGGTAGTGTAAATATATGTATTATATAATATTTTTTATTATAATTTTTATTGTTATTAGTAATAATAATGTTTTCAGGGAAAATTAGGCACAGTATGTAATTTCCACCACTTGAGGGCGTGTATTCACAACAAACAAAGGCATAATTTGTTGAGTTTTTGTAATGGAATTTATGTACATCGATATGAACACTTATGTTATTATGGAAGAGAGTGTCATGGATATGACCATAATTTGAAATATTATAAAATTATTGCAATAAAATAAGATGCAATAATTTTCAGCACAATACAAATATTTTTTATATCGCCCAAATAGGCCCCATAATATAAAACTAATTTCTTTATTCCAATTAGTTCCTGGGCAAAATATATTAAAAAAAGTAATTTAAAAAAGAAATAAAATAACTAATTAAAATTGCTTATTTCTTTTCATTTGAACATACTTTGAAACATTTATGATAATTATTATATAAGTCAGCAAACTATATAACACTGTTCTAGTAATCTAGTATATATTCTGCCTTTAATTCACATGCCCTCATAATCTTTATCAAAATAACTCCCCCTGCCTTTCTAATAACATGTCTTCTCTGATTGGTGTTCACTGGCATGAGGGTGTGGTCAACATGTCAATCACACAAGATCCACCAATAGCAAACCACAACCATCCAATCAATTCCACATGAACAAAATCAAAACCAACCCATGCTGAACACTGATAATAATAGGATGCAAAATTAATACACTCAAAAAAGGATTTTTGCTTGTTGTTCAAACTACTTATTTAAAATAAGCTGAATCATCACAATTCTTGAGATTACATTTGCAAAAACAATTAACTTAACTAACTTGTGTTGGGACAATATGAAGAATTTGTGTGCAACCAAAGTCCCTTTAAGGCAAGTCTTTTCACTCGACGACTATTTTTGAAACGCCTCTCGGGCATTCTGTCTGAATGGGGAAACATCAAATTCTCCAAATCTGTTTGCCAAGCATACAATTACATTACATATTTGGAATCACCAATGAAATTAAACAAAAACTGTCTCATAAGTTTCGTTTCTAAACGTTCGAATCAAACTATATCAGCATTTTTTCAGGCTGCCCAAGCTAATGCGCATGTACACTGGAAAGGAACGAGATCACAAAACCAACCTCATTTATGGCCATTTTACACATTATCATCCACCGAATAATGTCTCGTCCAATCGTGCAGCTCTTCTGAAGTAATTCCCAACTTGGTCTTGATGGTGAATTTCCTCCCAAACTGAAAGCGACTCTTTGTTTACATGTTCGAGTAGTTGCTGTCATGTTATGTGCGTTTGATGGGACAAACTATACCTCGCGTTCGTTTCATACAGATTACAAAATCAAAAACATTTAATTTCAAGTGTAGTTGGTTCATTTAAAAGTAAAAATTTCAAGCTTTATGTGAATATAGTTCTCATGTCTGTGAAGGAAGTATTTGCTGAGATTCTGGTACGTTTGTTGACCACATGTAGTAAAAACACACGTCTGATCTAAGCCCCTCCCCCGGAGAAACGTCAGTCTACAACGATCGATGATTGGCTACTGTACTAGAAGGCGGGGCTTCATTCACCATATTGGCCATTACACTTTTTCCCCATTCAAAACTATACGAGTGACATGTCTTGTGTATTCTACAGTCTTCGGTGTAACCCAGCATTTTCATTCATTCATTCATTTTCATTTCGGCTTAGTCCCTTTATTGATCTGGGGTCGCCACAGCGGAATGAACCGCCAACTTATCCAGCATATGTTTTACACAGCGGATGCCCTTCCAGCTGTAACCCATCACTGGGAAACATCCACACACTCTCATTCACACACATACACTATGGACAATTTAGCTTACCCAATTCACCTATACCGCATGTCTTTGGACTTGTGGGGGAAACCGGAGCACCCGGAGGAAACCCACGCCAACACGGGGAGAACATGCAAACTCCACACAGAAACGCCAACTGACCCAGCCGAGGCTCGAACCAGCGACCTTCTTGCTGTGAGGCGAACGTGCTACCCACTGCGCCACTGTGAGGCCCTAACCCAGCTTTTTTTACAGTGTAATTGACTTATAATAATAGAACAATAATTTCCAGTTATATATTATATTTTAAAAAATATTCAGATGAAAAACTGGTATTTTAAATTAAAATAATAATTCACAATATTACTGTGTTTACTGTATTTTTGAGTAAATAAATAAAAAAATCTTTTATTAAAAATGTATCTTGTCTGTAAATCACAAGAAGAGCCTCCAACATCTCTGAAACGCAGCACAGGTTGTGTTTAACCTTATAAATCGTGTCCTGCTGAGCCATAAAGAGCGACCCTGAGAGCGCAGGTTTCATCTGCAGGAACCAGAGTCTGCAATAATTATATATCTGATGAGATTCTGCCATGTGTGTGTGGTCGCAGTGCTCAAGTAAACACAAACGCAGTCGCGATTTATTCCATACTGCACACCAGTGTTGGGAGGAGTCACAGCCCTCAGAATCCACAGCGTTAAAATAGCAGAAGAAGAAGAATCTGTTTGTAAAAGGTCACAGGCGGCGCTAATAAAGCAGGGCTCCTGGCGTTACGCTGTGAATTATACAGTCGTGTTTACCACCACGTCCCTCGGGGACCCATGCTGCCCAGGCAAACAGATCCATTTAAAGAGCTGTAATGAAATTTTCATTACACTTCCTGCAATGTGTTTAGACACTGTAATTTACCATAAACAGTGAATAAACACAAATTAGAATTAGACGTTTTGTTTAACATGCAAATCACTGTGCTAGACTATTATAATAACATGTATATAAAAAACTTTTTGAGGTGAAGTGAGGATTTGTTTATTTTTGAAGTATGAAATAATATATATATATATATATATATGTATATGTGTATATATATATGTATATGTGTATATATATATATGTATATGTGTGGTGTGTGTAAATATATTTATACAAGAGTTCTTTCAGGTTCTCGAATCTGATTGGCTAATAGTCGTGCGATATTCTGCAATAACAGCACTCGTACAGCCTCTTCACCCTTCTGTATTACTCCGCCCACATAGAGTAACAGCAGATGAATAAACTATTGTATTGTAGCTGTTGGCCATCAGCCTGTCATACTGAGCAGAGCAAAGACGGTTGACGTTCCGCCACAAGATGGTGACAGAGACGGCATAATATGTACTATAAACTACAGCTGATCAAATCATTATAAATCTGGTAAGTGACATTCTAAGTCGATCTCTCTCTTTTGTATGTTGTAGTGCTGTATTTATACCATAGTAATTGTAGTTTATTGAGTGTGAGATGGGACTCATGTCAGCAATGTATGTATTTTGTGTTGGACACTCTTTGTATAACCCTGAGTTGGTTGGTTGGCCTTCTGTTTGTTTCTAATGAGTCTCCTGTTTTCGTTACTGCAGACTAGTTCAGTAAAAAGAAAGAAAGAAGAAATGCCCTCATGTGTTTAGCGTTTTTCCTTATCGCAAACACAACAGTAATCCGGTAGTGTTGGCGCTGCTTTGGCTTTTTCGGGGGTTAATTATTGTGAAATCCCAATTGCAACAGAGAAATACTGCGAAATCTCGGTAGACTGATGGCATTTTATGTCGTTCAGCCTTATAATCTTAACATGTGAGCAAAATCACCTGTTTTGTTAGACATTATGCAGGAGAATCATTCAAATACTAGCTCTAAAGTGACGTGGGTGAAGTAGCAACGGTTTCTGCTGTGGCAGCTGCAGATGTGAATGAATGGCGGAAGAAAGTAGTTCCTATATATAACTATATATATATACATTTAAGCTTACATACAATTAAAAAATCTATGAATTCAAAATTATTGTAATAAAATAAAATGCTAATGACTTTTTAGCACAACAAAAATATTCTTAATAGCTCTAAATGGGCTCCATTACGTTGATTAAAACATGTTTCCCTTTTAGTTTCTAAATAAAATATATATATATATTTATATATTTTATTTAAATCCTCCTTTTTTGGCATTCACTCATACATGCCAGTAAATGATTAAATGAATGTCAGCTAATGCAGCGAGTAGACATGTCATGAATTAAATCTGGTCACTGTCATTTATTAAGCTCTGTTCAAACATGACATTCTCTTTCATAATGACATAAGTGGTCATACTTATGTACATTAATTGCATTACAAAAAGATTCATTGTAAGGAGCTTCAGACGCAAAATCAATTCAGTGTCATTGCAAACGAACAATCCTCACATATGCCATCACGACATACTAAATCACTGTTTAAATAACTCAATATAATGACATATACTCCACTTTCATGATAATTACAGCCTATTTTCCTATTTTACCACACCAAATGTTGCCTTATTACATCCTCAGATCCATTCATACTGCAAATTCAATGATTCGGAGACCAACACAATGTACAACTCTAATAAAGGCATATGAAGAGCTAATAAATCTTTATTTTATTGCGTAGTCAAGATCATTTCGCCTGAGCAGCTCTCATTAAAACATAGTTTACAAAGTAAACTGTAAACCGCAGATGCTTTCTTGAAACGACACGTCTGTCTGTGGAGGACTTGAGAGTTTTTAAGGAGAACAACAAGCAAGAAAGCGAAGCACAATTAGAAACAAAGGAGCCCATTTAAATAGACACTCTACTACATTGGGTGCTTTATGGAAATGAGGCTTCATTCCTGCTTTGTACATTTGTTAACTTGCTGTTGCCTGAGGCAGAAGACATCAACACACACACACACATGAAAGAAGGAGCCGTATCTGGCTGCTGTTCAGTAACCCGCACACGGAGCAGACTGATGCAGCTCGCATTGATCTTCTCATCCTCCCAGAACAACACTGAGAAACACACTGTTCTTCCATCAGTCCCTGAGCGCAGACTCAAGCTGTGAACTCTGAAGATGCGCATATGCAATCTGATCCAGGATCTGTGCTTGAACTTGTCACTATAAGCAAGCGTCATTGTAGATTTTTTCCCCTAGTGTTGTTGACATTTGTTTTTAGCGACACCGGTGGCCATCTGATGAACTGCAGCTAGCTTATACGTAATAGTATTCAATATACTCAGTGAACTTCCTTTTGAAATAATAAAAAACATTTGCAGTGTTATATTGACAATAAACATTCATATTCCATATACACTGCTAAGAGGGATATTTAGATGAGAGATGAGGATTTACTGTAAATACGATTTTTTCTATTTAAAAAACAACCCAAGTGCGGGGTTTATTTAAATAATTTAAATAATTATTATTTATTTAATATACTGACAGTGAACTTCTTTTTTTGTTCAATTTAAATCATGATAAACATTTGCAGTGTTATATTGAAAATAAACATCCATATTCCATCTACACTGCTAATGCTGCGTTCACACCAGATGCGGATGAAGAGTCAAGCGTGAGTGATTTACATGTCAAGTCAATGCAAAGACACTAATAGACATCCTGCGGCGCGATGGGCGCAAATGAGGCAGCGCGAATGACGCGATTCGCGCAAATGAAGCGCGAGTTGAGCGTTTTGCCCGTTTGTCGAGTTGAAAAATCTGAACTTCAGCGGACATTTGTGCCGTGTTAACCAATCTGGAGCTTTCTCTTGTAGGGGCATGATTATGACGTAGCACCTGTTGTTGGTGTCCCGAGGGGAAATCCTCTTGCTGACACCGGACAACAGTTCATCAAACTAGGCTCGGCCCTAGTATCATCCAGATTCCGTTTCTGGAGGAGTTGATGAACTCACAGAGCTGGGTGCACCTCTGAAAGGATCTAGTGGACTCAGACACGGCGCCGAACGAATCTACGCTGTTTGACAGCCTTCCTAAAGCACATAAAGCACAGCTACTCTTTCAATAAAATCCATGTTAGCCATTTAGCATCGAACCTAGAGTCACCGGGCAGCCCATGATGCGAATCCGCATCTATTGTGAAATGAATTTGATGCGCGAATAAAGAAAATTTGATGCGCGAATAAACCAAGTAAACTCAAAATATTCACGCGTCTATTTACACGAATGAGGCGATTTGCGTGAATGAAGCGCGAGTTGAGCGCTTTGAGCGTTTGACGTGAATCGCTCGAGTTGAAAAATCTGAACTGACATTCGTGCCCTGTTAAATACACAAGGGTGAAGAGGCTGTACGAGTGCTGTTACTACAGGAATATCGCACTGCTATCAGCCAAACAGATCCGAGAACCAGACAGAACTGTTGTATATATATTTATTTTTTATTTATATATTTGATGCATTTGAACAAAGCAGATTTATTAAACAGATATAATTATTGAAATTATGATTGTCAATGAACATCTTTAAAAATATCCAATTCAAGCGAAATATTTAAGAACAATTCAACTAAATCTTTTTATTTCTCTTGATTTTCCTCTTTTTTTATTGTTATTTAATATTTTTCCCTAACATATAAATTTGGGTGTACTCATTTTTGGAAAGTTTGGAAAGTTGTTTTGGTTAGATTAGCTCCAGATTTGGCTTCAGTACTGACTAATATAATGTATATGCACAAATATAATACTGTACAGCATCCTATTAAAAGTATTAATTAAAAAGAGAGATTTGTGAGGGGTGTACTCATAAATGCTGAGCACTGTATATGATATTTTTAATATAGTTGTATATATAGTACACTGGTAAAAAAAAAATACTAGCATTTTTCAAGGTAAGTGGTTGCAAACAATTCATATGGGGTGAATATAAACAAACTAAATTTAGTAATGTTTAATTTAATTTGACTAAATTCAGCCTATATAAATTGTTTGCAACCACTTACCTTAAAACAATTTAGTAAATCCAATGAACCATTGTTTTTAGTGTACGGGTAAAGGTTATAAAAAGGCACTGTTGCAAAGTGAAATATATGATGCACGTTTACATATTAAAATTAGAGTCCAGCACTTACAAAACCTGCAGACCCACCAGTCTAGACAGAGCAAATTAAAGGAGCTCAATCTCCACACGCTAAACCCCCGGCAGACGAGCGATAGGAAGGAACTGATTGTAAACGTACACAAACTCTGGCGGCTCTGATTTCCACACTCGGGCTGTAATTCGATCTAACAGAGATGCAGACGAGGGAGTCTGAACTTTGCTGATCCGTGGCTCATTCCAATCACGTACGTCTGTGGCATAATCAGGTACTTTCACCCTCATGTCAATCACAATGCACACCTGAATAATTCATACAACTATATTTTATTTATGTCTGTATTTCCCCCATGCCGTCGGAAAAAAGTTGGAGGAAGCGTAGCTCTGACAGACAGCGGTGCAGGAGAAGCTTTCATCTTTAATACAAGCGCTGGGAGGCTGAGGGTGTCGAGGGTCGACGCAAACACACACACACACACACACACACACACGCACACACGCACACATGCACACACGCACACGAGCTCATTATTCATTCACTTTCTGGTATTTTCATATGTAAAATGTTTCAGTCTGATGTCTGCGAGGATCTGTGAAGCCGCTCGTGTTTGTGTTTCTGCTACAAAAGAAACTCATTTCACCACACACAAAAAAACAACACAAACATTATTTGTTGCATTTCTCTTCAAAAAGAACGACTAGAAAGACGTGAAATTAGAAATTTGTAGGGGTGTTCTGACTTTTTTTCCCTTCCAGCTGCAACCCAGTATTGGGAAACAACCATACACACTCATTTACAAACACACTCATACACTACGGCCAATTTAGCTTATTCAATTCACCTATACCGCATGTCTTTGGACTGTGGGGGAAACCGGAGCACCCAGAAATCTACACAGAAATGCCTCCAGCCGGGTCTCAAACCAGCGACCTTCTTGCTGTGAGGTGACAGTGCTAACCACTGAGCCAACGTGTCGCCCATACATATATATATATATATATATATATATATATATATATATAGGTGAATTAGGTAAGCTAAATTGGCCGTAGTGTATGTGTGTGAATGAGTGTGTATTGATGTTTCCCAGTGATGAGTTGCGGCTGGAAGGTCATCCACTGGGTAAAACATATGCTGGATAAGTTGGCGGTTCATTCCGCTGTGGCGACCCCAGATTATTAAAGGGACTAAGCTGAAAAGAAAATGAATGAATGAATAATAATTAACATTTATTATTATTATTATTAATAAGTCATATTACTAAATGCAATAGTAGTCTTTTAAAACCAATTATTCACTTTCAAATTTCAAAACTTGACTCAAGCTGCAGTCTGCTGTGTCAAACGAATGTTCAAATAATTACAAAAATAACAATTAAATACATTTTCCTCTGCATATTAATTAACGGCTGCTCAAACATAAAACAGTAAGCTAAAATCAGCACCACAAACCCAAATATAACAACATCAGCCAATCAAATAAAAGCAAAAGTGCTTCCGTACGCACTCAGTGAATGCAACACTTGAACTACAACCCGATTTTTCCTGAGTAAGATAATAACTCCCTAACGCGAGTCTTTCACATATGTTAGCACACAGCGCACAATTACTATTCAGCATCTGTCTTGTAGGAGCTGTGACTGGCAGAGCCTCACAGACGGAGTGCATGCGGTCTAAAATTAACCGGGTGTCTGTGTGGGTTGAGACAGCGAGTGTGTGTCACCCGAAGATGACTAAACCGTCATTCATGCCAGAGGAGCGAAAACCGAACTGAACAACCCCAGCACTCAGAGCTTACAGACAGATGATTATCACTGTTTACCACTGAAAAACAATAAAGGGCTCAAAGGAAGATTTACTCATGAGGGTAGTGCTCAATATTAATTACATTGTACAAAAATGTCTGTGATTTTAACAGTAAACATTTTACAGTAACTATCTATAACAACAGTAAGTTTCCTTGGTACAGTTGAAGTCTATTATTTGCCCTCCTGTGATTTATTTATTTATTTATTTATTTATTTTTATTTTGTTATAGTTCGCAAATGATGCTGAACAGAGGAAGGAAATTTTCACAGTATTTCCTATAATGTTTTTTCTTCTGGAGAAAGTCTTATTTGTTTTATTTCGGCTAGAATAAAAGCAGTTTTAAATTTTTTAAAACCATTTTAAGGTCAATATTATCAGCCCCCTTAAGCAATATTTGTTCTTCGATTGTCTACACAACAAACCTGTCACACCCTCTGCACGTTCCATCAGCCCCAGTCACCATTCACAGTCACCGTCCACCACACATCGCACACTATCACCTGATTACTGATCACGTACACCTGCGCACGTAATCACACTCGCCTGCTCCAGCCATCACCCACTCACTACATAAGCTCACCTCACTCACTCACTCACCGGCTGGAATCAACGTTAGATGGTCACCTCTACTCTGCGTTCATTCTCCTCTTCTTGCATCTTCATTCGTCCTCCAAGGAATCCTCGAGTCCGACTCCTGTCATCAGTCTGCTCGCTACACTCAGGGAAGTGACTTTAGTGTTTACCACGAACTCTGTGTTGTCCTCACCTTCCGCACTAAGTGCGTTGATTCACTGTGCTTTATTAAAACCCTACGAACTCTAACAGCCTGTCCTCTCTTCCTTGTGTGACCGTGACAAAACCACTGTTACACAATGACCTGCCTAATTACCCTAACCTGCTTAATTAACCTAATTAAGCCTTTAAATGTCACTTTAGGCTGAATACTAGTATCTTAAAAAATATCTAGTCAAATATTATTTACTGTCATCAAGGCAAAGAAATCAGTTATTAGAAATGAGTTATTAAAACTATTATGATTAGAAATGTGTTGAAAATAAAATTATTTCCCTTATACATAAATTGAGGAAAGAAATATACAGGGGGGCTAATAATTCAGGATGTATACAGTGAATAACCGTAATTTTTACTTTCCCATAATTCCCTGCATGACACTTGTTTTTTTGTTGTTGACATTAGTGTTTTTTTCTCATCAGCAATGTACATTTAGAGTTTTATGTTACATCCAATATTGATAAATAATGTTTAATAATAACAATAATAAATTGTATTAGCACTGTGTTAGCACTGTCGCATAACAGCAAGAAGGTTGCTGGTTCGAGTCCCGGATGGGCTAGTTGGCGTTTCTGTGTGGAGTTTGCATGTTCTCCTCGTGTTGGCGTGGGCTTCCTCCGGGTGCTCCGGTTTCCCCCACAGTCCAAAGACATGTGCTATAGGTGAACTGGATTAACTAAATTGGCCGTAGTGTATGAGTGTGTGTATGGGTGTTACCCAGTACAGCGTTGCAGCTGGAAGGGCATCCGCTGCATAAAACATATGCAGGAATAGTTGGCGGTTCATTCCACTGTGGCGACCCCCGATAAATAAGGGACTAAGCCGAAAGAAAATGAATGAATGTATTTGTAATGCGTCTTTCTTACACAAGGCACTACAGCAGTATAAAACAATACTAAAACATTGTTACTCCATAATAGTTTATAATAATGTGTTCCCATGATGATATTTAGTACTTGTGTGAATCACACTGAGCATCTTCTATATGCTTCTCTGCTTGTGGTAAAAGTTGTTTGTGATTTGCAATGGTTCAAATATATATTTATATATCTTTCATCTACAGCTGCTTATGGTTGTGTTTTTGTCTGTGTAACAAAGCTACATTGTGTGGATTGTAGTACTTCAAAACATTGGTGTATGACTATAAAATAATGAAATACAGTAATATAGTCAAAAATTTTGTCATTTCTTTTACGTTCCTACTCTATTTGAAAAATTTCCAGCACAACTGGAGAAGCTAGAACGCTTTTCTAGGAACCTGCTGTTCCTGTGGTTGGGATTATGGGGTAGGGCCATATAATAAGGGATCCTAGAAATTGAGACCACCATTCTCATTTAGTCACTAAGCAGATGCTTTCGTCTAAAGTGACTTCTAACTGAGGAGGCATTCAGCAATTCAACTAAGAGGCAATACACACAATAAGTGCTCATTATACAAAGGAACTGTTAGTTGTCAGAGAATTAAGTGGTAGAGTTAGGAGAAGTGTTTTCTTTTTTAGAGAGAGAGAGTGTGTTCCTACAGGTGGTTTGCCAAGCCCACTCACCTGTGTGAAGCACCCTTCATAAATGCACAATGTTTTGTTTTTTTTAGATATGGAGTGATTGTAAGAAAGTGTCTAGTGCAAAAACTGGTGCAAGTGTCAGTGAGACGAAAGAGTGTGTTTTCTACAGGTGGTTTGTCAAGCTCACTCACCTGTGTGAGGCACACTCAGAATTGCATAATGTCCTTATGTGGCATGTTAGGCAGATGATGGCAGAATCATGAGGAACGGTGTCTCTCCACACCACCAGCAGTGTGCAGCATCCACTTGGTACAGGACAACGGCGCCAGTGCGCTCACCACGCACCCGCTTTTGGTGGAGTGGAGAAATAGTTATACAGCCAATTCGGTGGATGGGGATGATTGGGAGGCCATGATGGGTAAAGGCTGATGGAGGGAATTTGGCAACTCTTTAAGAGAAGTGCCATGGGACAGAGAGTCAGGACCTCAGTTTAACATCTCATCCGAAAGACAGCACTCACTGACAATATAGTGTCCCCTTCACTTTACTGGGGCATTAGGACTCACACAGACTGTAGGTTGAGCGCCCCCTGCTGGCCTCACTAACACCACTTCCAACAGCAACTTAGTTCTCCCATGTGGTCTCCCATCCAGGTACTGACCAGGCTCAGCCCTGCTTAGCTTCAGTGAGTCTTGGGCTTCAGAGTGATATGGCTCTGGTACATGATCACCGTTGGGTGTAATTAGTTCCAACTTTACTGTAGTTATAGAGAATAAGTCATTTAAAAGATAAAGTAAAGGATAACTATACATTTTAGGTCATTTAATTATTGTTACTTATGTTATTTTTAAACATGAAATGTTTAATTTTTCTTTTTGTTTTGGTCTGTTTAAATAAATATTGTTATGCTTGTTATTAAAGAGCTTTAGTCTTTTTAAATAAAGCTAAAGGCCATGTCTGACTCAAATTCAATGAATTAAAAGAGTTTCATTTATTCTGTCCTTATGTTATGATTTATAGGGATTTAAAGTAGCATTGCGTCCAGCAATTAAATTCTGATTAAAGTAATATTCAGACAGTAATTAGTAAAGTAATTGAAATACAGCATTAATTATGTATTAAGTAACTTACCCTACACTACAGATAACCTACTTGTCACACAATGAGTATAAAACTGAACAACCAGACAGCCGGTAATCATTGTTTACCACAGAAAAAAGGAAAGTGCTCAAAGGAGGATTTACTCATGAGGGTAGTGCTCAATATTAATTAGGCAGCAGTGTCTTGTGTGGGATATTAGGCAGATGTGCTGTTGATGTGGCGCCCTGCGTAGTGTGAATAGAGATGTGGCATTTAGAGTGATGAGTGTCTGATGACGTTCGTTTTCTAGTGGCAACCCGATTCTGTCAGACATCACAACCATTTCAAGCCATTACCTCAGCGGATGATCCTGCGAGAGATGCCGGCAGACGTTTAATTGTGGCGGAGTTTGTTTTCAAGTCTGGATGATGTTTATTTATTTATTTACTTAGTTGAATGTGGAAGCCTACAAACCAAGCTGGCGTTATTTGTGTTGTGTTCGGCATAGTTTGAACTGAGCTGGGGAGAGAGCAGTAATAATACAATATGCAGGGAAGGGAGATATTAAAATGAGGTGAAATGTAAGAAATAATGGATGGATGGACTGAAGGATAGATAGATGCATGGGTGGGTGGGTGGGTAGATGGAGGGATAGATGAATGATAGATAGATGGATGGATGGATAGACAGATGGACGGACGGATGGATGGACAGGACATATAGATATGGATAGATAGATATGGATGGACAGATGGATAGCTAGATGGATAGTCAAACAGGTAGATAGACAAACAGACAGATGGATGGATGGATGGACAGACTTAAGGATAAATAGACAGACAGACAGACAGATGGATTGACAGAAGTACAGAAGGATATATAGATGGATGGAGGAATAGATGGACAGATGGAAAGCAAGATAAATATTCAAATAGACAGATAGATAGACAGACAGATGGATGGATGGACAGACAGACTGAA
>CAIGQW010012948.1:0-11019 GCA_903798125.1 Danio choprae | reverse complement strand
GAACATGCTCTGGAGATAATAATAGATGCCTGGACCAAATATTGCCTTTAGATATTCCCAAAATTATATATATATAAAAACTTTTGGAATTTGGGAATGGGGGCCTCACGGTGGCACAGTGAGTAGCACGTTCGCCTCACAGCAAGAAGGTCGCTGGTTCGAGCCTAGGCTGGGTCAGTTAGCGTTTCTGTGTGGAGTTTGCATGTTCTCCCCGTGTTGGCGTGGGTTTCCTCCGGGTGCTCCGGTTTCCCCCACAAGTCCAAAGACATGCGGTACAGGTGAATTGGGTAAGCTAAATTGTCCGTAGTGTATGAGTGTGAATGGGTGTGTATGGATGTTTCCCAGAGATGGGTTGCAGCTTGAAGGGCATCCGCTGCGTAAAACATATGCTGGATAAGTTGGCGGTTCATTCCGCTGTGGCGACCCCAGATTAATAAAGGGACTAAGCCGAAAAGAAAATGAATGAATGAATGATAATAATAATAATAATAATAATAATAATAATATGTATGGGTTATTTCAATGCTTGGCTGGCTTTGAATAAACCCAACTGATCAGTTACACATTTCATTTCAAATAATTTACAAATGGAACCCATTTTTCAGTTTGTCCACATTTGACCCAAATTTGGGTTACGACTATTTTTTTGTATGTATGTTGTTTTATTTTTATAAACACATCTGTTGCAACGAATGACAACAACACAATATTTCACGTTATTCGAAAGAAGTTTACTCACATGTAATATGCTTTGTATGTAAAGTCACGGGCCTCACGGTGGCGCAGTGGGTAGCACGTTCGCCTCACAGCAAGAAGGTCGCTGGTTCGAGCCTCGTCTGGGTCAGTTGGCGTTTCTGTGTGGAGTTTGCATGTTCTCCCTGTGTTGGCGTGGGTTTCCTCCGGGTGCTCCGGTTTCCCCCACAAGTCCCAAGACATGCGCTACAGGTGAATTGGGTAAGCTAGATTGTCTGTAGTGTATGGATGTTTCCCAGTGATGGGTTGCAGCTGGAAGGGCATCCGCTGTGTAAAACATATGCTGGATAAGTTGGCGGTTCATTCCGCTGTGGCGACCCCAAATTAATAAAGGGACTAAGCCGAAATGAAAATGAATGAATGAATGAATGTAAAGTCACTTCTGCAAATTGTATTTAATGAAGACACTGAAATAGATGTTATTTATTTGAGCCCTGAATAATAAATATTATACGAAGTTACATTTATTCATTCATTCATTTCGGCTTAGTCCCTTTATTAATCTGGGGTTGCCACAGCAGAATAAACCGCCAACTTATCCAGCATATGTTTTACGCAGCGGATGCCCTTCCAGCTGCAACCCATCACTGGGAAACTTTGTTATATTTTAATAATGAATTGTTTTTTTTTCTTATTAAAGAAACAATGCCTTAACAAATGTTGACCAACAATTTGGGTTTTGAAACACTTTGAAAATGCTGGGTTGTTTCAACCCAAATTTACATAAAACATGGACAAACCAAACTGAAGTGCTGTTCCCCAAGTGCTGTTTAACGGAGAGGAGGTCTTTTTCATCACATTTTAAAAAACTAATAGTTTTAATAAGCAATTTCTACTTCACATTTCAACTATCAATGATTTAGTTTGAAATGTGATGAAAGCACATATATCTCACTAGGTTTTTTTTTAAGCTATTAGTATTGAGTAACATTTAAAAGCTTGACTAACTTGTTAACTAAGGACATTAGGTTAAATAGGCAGGCCATTGGACAACAGGGTTTGTTCTCTAGCCAATTGAAAAGAAAATGTTAAGAGGCTAATAATGTTGAAAAATATAGGAAAACATCTTTGGTAAAGAATACAAATGTCACAGGAGGGCGACTAACATATATTCTCACTCTGGTTTTAGAACGATTGGATATTTTACTGGCAAACAAGAAAGAAAACTCGTTCAGTGTCAATAAAACAATGAAAATGCACTTCTGCTCATTTGCATTGCTGCACGGTTTACACCCAAAATATTTGTCTGAGCTAAGTATGTGAGGACAACTCGAACTGGCCAGACCACGTCATTCATTGTGCAATTTGCACCTTCTCCTTCTTCTTCACAGGTGCAGAACAAACCCATCTCTTAATCTGTTGACTTTGTCGCCTCAATTCAGCAACACACAAACTGAAGCTGCGCTGCTTTTTGAAGAGGTAGTTCGGCCAAAAATGGTCATTCTCACCCTCCTCTTGTTCCAAACTTGTTTGAGTTTCTTTCTTCTGTTGAACACAAAAACTATATTTTTTGAAGTATGTTGGAGACTGGTGGCCGCTGACTTTAAATGTTTGTTTTTTTTCCTACAACGGATGTCAATCCCACCTTAATGTCAAAAAACAAGTCAAAAATGCAAATCGATGTAATGTCAAAACCTTGATGTCCATTTGACATCCAGACATTGATGCCCAATTGACCACCAACATAACTACACAAAAAGGTTTTACAAGAAATGTTTTATTAATCTGAAAGCTCCAAATTTACACCGGATTTTGTATCCCAAAACAACATCTAACTTTGGCATCAAAAACAGGTCAAAATTGGATTACAGTAGAGTCCTGAAACTGATTTTTGACAAGTTTTTAGTAGGCAATAGACATTAAACCAATTGTTGACATCAAACTAAATATGATGGCTACCCCTTTACAACATTCTTCAAAATATCTTTTGTGTGTGTGTGTGTGCGTGTTTAAAAGATAAAAACAAATAAACTGATCTCTCAGTCAGTGAGAGTATATTTTCATTTTTGTGTGAACCTCAACTCAGGCAAGTCACAAGGCTTCAGGTTTATTTTGACACATGAAATTAATGGCGTGCTGCAAATTTTGCATTGGCTTCCACCAATGCATGAACGAGAGCGGGGTAGGATCCCAATTTGTTACCCTCATTTCACTACCAGCAGCTTTCATGCAGAATTCCTGGAAGGCAGTTTGTAATATAATAAGAAATGTGTAGCACAGAAGCTTTTGTCAAATTTGTGGCTCTTAATTACTATGTTTTCTATGATGACAGCTGATGAAGTCAATGCGGGCCGTTGAAATTGTGTCTCTTTCTCTCTCTCACACACACACACAATCTACCGCCATTCACTTGCATTTCCATGGAGGAACCTTGTCAGGCAGGTTTATATCATTAACACCTGTGGGATGTTTTTCTTTTCTCCTTCCTTTCACTGCGCACAAACAGCCTTCTTTTTACAGCACTCACTGTATTCGCCAACAAACAGTCAACAGCTGAGTATATCCAGAGGGTTTAAACAAACGTCACCTCTCTGCTTCATAAAGCAATCAACCCAGGTGACAAGACGAGGCAGAGTGTGAACGGTGAAGCCCAGCGCAAAGCAATATCGCTTTTCAGATCTTCATATCCAAAGCCAAGCCATGTTGCGCTTGTACTATTTATTCAAAGGTATTATTTACATGGATCCAAACAATGGTACAGTCCTGACCTGGCTCCTGGCTGGCCTGGCCGAGTTTGTTCGTTGTAGTTTGTTCGCAACATTTCCAAGACATTCAAGTAGATAAGCAAATGGCCTCAAGTTCAATGCAAATGCGTGTAAATCGGAATGTTTGTAAAGCACTGGCTGTAACAACATTTTGCTCTTGATCTGTCCTGGCCGGTCTTGGCATGTGTATGTGCATGGCATGTTTCTGTGTGTGTGTGTGTGTGTGTGTGTTGCTTATGTGACTGTTATTGTTGAGAGACATTTTTTGTGATTTTAGCTTGAGTGTTTTGTGTGCACAAGAGCAGCAAACTATCTTCTGTCTCCAGCAATGCATGGTCTTAATTTGCCATTCTGAAAGGAACATGGAAATCGTATGGAAATCCTTGGGAGAGAGACGTCAGATTTTACTGCAAAAGTCATTTTCGAAGATCTTTGTTTAGGTTCATTTACAGTGTCCTAGCAGGAGAGCCAAAAGAGAGCTGCGTCGATGACCCTGAGGTCAACTCTGCTCAGACAAAATCCATTCTGGCCTGCTTTTAGACTAATAAAAGCTCACTTTGCTTGATTTTACAGGGAATTGCTGATCTGTAACTACAAGACAATGAGAAAGATATATTTCTGTTAAACAAAAATTGATAACAGCATGTTTAAAAAAACAAAAAAAGACATTTGCTGATTTTATTCAGCAAGGATGTGTTAGACTGAAGTGATAATAAAAACATTTACAAATGTTCCAGAAGATTTATATTTCAAATGATGGCTCCTCTTGCTTAATTTGACAAATAAAACAAATAAACAAAACAACATCACCAACAAAAACAAATCAATTCATTAATGACATTTTCTTCCAGATTTCATAAACTGAAAACAGGGCAAAACAAGTAATTAATAATGTATTACATTTGATTTATTTTTACATTTAATTTCATTCATTTTGAATGGCCTAAAAACAAACCATGCACACCACTGACTATTAGCACGATTCTCCTTGTGAATAGTTTTACTTTTTTATTTAATTTAATTTGATTTTGATGGAAATGACCTAAGAACACACAGACAACAGATATAACAGATTGTAATTAACTGGGAAGGTTTTGTTGACATTACAGTTTTCACAAAAATATTATGCAGCATTTCGTTGTCAACTAAACAATTGTTTTGTTTAGCAGCAAATCATGATATAAGCAAGATTTCTTAAGGATAATTTGACAATGAAGACTAAGCTGATGCAGAAAATTCAGCTTTGAATCCCAGAAATGAATAATTATTTCCCCTGCATTAAAACAAAAATGTAATTATTATAGCTTTGGTGAGAATAACATTACTTTAAAAATTATAAAAAAAATTATCAGACACAAAATCTTCAACACAAAATCACAAACATTTTTATTGTAATTAAATAGAACATTAATTCAAATAGATTTTTAATGGCTGACGCTGACTTTATACTAAAATCTAGAACATTTATATCATTTTTAATCCTCATTAAATATATCACACACATACGTTTGTTTTTGTGAAAAGTGGGGACATTACATAGGTTTCCATTCATTTTATACTGTCCAAACCGTATATTGTATTGGCCTAACCCCACCCTACCCCTAAACCCAACCATCACAGGAGACTGTGTACAGCTTTACTCTCTGAAATAAACTCGTTCTGTGTGATTTATAAGCTTTTGGAGAAGCAATGTCCTCATATTTCACCTCCTTTTTGTAATACCTGTGTCATACCCATGTCATTATACAGATTTGTGTGCTGACATGTCACAAAAAAACGCGCGCACACACACACACACACACACACACACACACACACACACACACACACACACACACACACACACACACATATATATATATATATATTTATATTTAACTCAGTCAATATCTATCAGTCAACGATTCATTGTGAATCATTAAAAAAGTCATTAACAGGCTGATAGAGGGGGCTCAGACCCCATGGGGGGCTCGCAGTAGCTTTGCTAAAGAAGTGATCATCATTATTGGAGTCCAGTGACAAACGGCAGCAGCTCTGTTTTGGTAGAGAGTGAGCTGTTGACATCCTGCGGCTGAGCACAAACCCTCAGCGTGGGGTGAAGAGGACAGCTTGACATCTGCCCCTGCCCAGGCTCTCTCTGGACAATGGTAAAGTGCTGCCTGCTGGGACAGAGGGTTTCACTGCCCTCAGACAAATACCACAGAAAGAGCAGGCCAAGAGGAAGAGATTACCAGTCAGCAAACACAGGAGCCCCTGATGAGGCCCTCAAGAGCCACTGAAACAGAAATGAACACTGACCACTGCACTTGGCCTTTTGCGTAGGTTATTTTTGTTGTGGTGAAACATAAAAATAGTTATATGAAGAGAACATCTTTCCCCCTAAGGCTCCATTCACATTATAAATGTATGTTATGTTTTTCCTTTGAAGTCAAACAGTCTGATATTTGTATAAAACGACCTTTTATTTATTATTAGATTTTTATAATTACTGTCTCTTGTATTTCTGAAAGCCAAAATCATAATCATATTCATATAAATATAATCATATTTTTGTCAAACAACATGTTTGATGTATTACAAAAACAATACAACATGTAATTTAATTGAATATATTATAAACTTATTTAACTGTATTTTTGTCAAGTTGATCTGTCTGGAAAAAAAATGAATACATACAAAGCTAACAAAACAAAAACAAACATTCATTCATTCATTTTACTTCAGCTTAGTCCCTTATATATCAGGAGTCACCACAGCGGAATGAACTGCCAACTATTTCAGCGGGACTTGAAGCAGCGACCTTCTTGCTGTGAGGTGACAGTGCTAACCACTGACCCACCAAGCCACCCAAAAACAAACAAGCAAACAACTAAAAAACATAATTACTTAACCAATACTTAATTTTTTAGCATGGTGAGGTCTGTAAAAAAAAAATAAATGAAAATATACACTGTAAAAATTGCTATAAAATGTACAGCTATAACATGGTTCACCTGTTGCGGCCTCGCATTTCGCTGATTTTTTTGTGTGCAATTTGACACGCTTTTTTTTTTACAGAACATTGTGTTCTGTGTTCATTGTGTTCTGCATCCTGATTGGCTGTAGACCGTCTCCTTCGTGCCGTATCACCTGTACAGTACAGAATGCGTTCAGCTTGCTAAATTTACAAGTCTTCGATCGCTAGCAGTGGGACTCTGATGTGCTGTACTGTATGTTTACATATGTTTATGTTCTCCCTAACAAACCCCACAATATCAACAAACCATTTTGCACCGTCAAAGGCACCTGCGGTAACACCTAAAAGGCAGAGGAAAACGCTAACCCTCGCACAAACAGTTGGACTTCAGGACATGCTAAAGGAAGGTAGAAGTTAAGCAGCTGTAGTGCATCATTACTAAATAAATACATTTTGGGTTTGTTGCAAAAAGAAGGAGGGAAATAACACAAGGACGACAGTAGCAATAAGTTTCAACAAAGATGCAAAAAGGGTTGTAACTGTCCGCAACTAGACCATTGTAAGGATGGAGTCTGCTTTAGCTTTGTGGATCAGGGACTTCAGGAAAAATGTTAATGCCTGTCTAAGGAAAGTGTATAAAGTGTGTAGTGAGGGGTTTTAAAGCCTTAAAACATCTATAATAATTGTAAAAAATAAAGCTGACTACTTCGCGGATTTCGCCTAATGCGGGTTATTTTTAGAACGTAACTCCTTCGATTAGCGAGGGACCACTGTATTACTGCCAATTTTGGTTGCTAGTAATACTGTAAAATTGACAAGTGCACTGTAAATTAACAATTACAATTGTGCTGTAGTTTTACATCACAAAGTGTGGTTTTTGCCAAATTTTGCCATTAATACTGTAAAATTTACAAGCACACTGTAAATGAACAATTACAACTGTACTAAACTAAACTGCAACCGAAATTGCCAGTAATACTATACATTTTACAGCAATTTTTTTACAGTGTACACTGTAAAAAGTAAAGGTGCTTAAAATACCCTGTTGAGTACTCAAGGAACTTCAAGATGTATTTTAAGTGCCTCAAAGCTCTTTCTCTCATAAAGGGGTTCATGCAGAAAGCACTGACAGTGTTTGTAGTACTTTTGCAGCCATTGGGATCCTTCAAGCACCTTCTTTTTTTTTAAAAGTCCTGGAGTCACTGTTTCCTTACACTGAGACCTCGAAACACTTTGAAAGTTATTAGAGGAACTCAAATTCCAAAAAAGAGTTACTGTAAAATCTTTACACTTATAACATGGTTCCTGGTCATTCTTAATAACCCTTGAAGTTTCTCAGAGAACTGCCCCTTTTTATAGGGTCCCTAGAGGCCCTAAAGTGGGTGTGGCAATGTGAAGAACCCCAAAAGGTGCCTCCAGGAACCTTTCACTTTTACAGTGTATATATAAATGTAATTTAATTTAATGCTTCAGTGTGACCAAATGGAAATTAGTTAAGAAATCACACCATACCATAATCATGTTTTGACAATTTATTATTATTATTATTTTTAAATAACTACTTTTAATTAATCTCTTTCTCTGAGCTCTTGGCAAACATCACTTTCACTTCGAACAAAAGTAGCCTGTTAAACTTGATATGCAATGCTGGTCTCATTTCCACAGCCGCGTCACAGTGTGGGTAGCATGCTAACCTGGCAAAGATGGTAGATAGTGGTGGCAGAACTTTCAGAGAAAGAATGACAGAAACATATATATAAAAAAGAAAGTCAATGAAAGACTCCTTTTGTGTAACACCACTTACAAAGCAACACACAATCATTAAAGCGGTTCCTACAGCAAAAAAGCCTGACAAAGAAACTTGTTTGCACAAACTTAACCTTGCTGGAGGGTAAAGACTGAGTCGTTGCTACTCTGACACTTAGACTCTGTTTAGCCAACAATATGTGTGCTAATCTCCGTGTTGCCAAATAAACACAGATTGTTTCCTGCACCGCGTTGCGCAATAGAAAACTGGTTCATAGCTTTGATCCGCTCTGAACATTCGGGACACGGTGTCCAAAAATCAGCCAGCAGGGGATCTTGTGAGGATCCAAACATCTGCAGGCTGTTTGACTTGACACAACAGGCACACACTGACCACTAGACCACTTTTTTTTTCTTCTCAGTTTCTGGCCACAATCGGCACGAGTTGACCACTACAACAGATCATTTGACTGCATTTGAATAACTCATTATCGCTAATGTGGTTTGGGCTCCTATTATGTATGAAAGCAAAGAAGGGAGGATTTGGACTGTTCTAGAGAGATTAAGTTGTTTTTCGAAAAGACTGAATCCATCGTGTCTTATTAAACAATGCTATATGTCTACTGATTTAGTTATTTAATGATTTTGAAAAAGATTATTATGCTCAGCAGTGGAACATAGAGCTGATTTCAAATATAGTGTAAAAAAAGGTAAAATTGTGATTTTGTGACGGCAAAACTGAATTTTCAGCATCAATACTCTTGTCTTTAGTGTCATGTAATTCTTCAGAAATCATTCTAATATGCTGATTTGCTGCTCAAAACATTTTATTTGTATTATTATCAAAGCTGAAAACAATTCTGCTGCTTAATATTGCTTGTGAAATATGAGATCCATGTTTCTCAGAATTCATTTATGGTTTGGCTTCCTATTATATATATGAAAGTGAAAAAGGAAAGATACACACGCACACAGTTAAAGTCAGAATTAGTAACCTTTCACAGTGAAATTCAATTCTTTTATAATATTTTCCAAGTGCTATTTAAGACTTTTGTAACACATTTCTAAGCATAATAGATTTAATAACTAATTTCTGTAAACTAATTTCTTTTGTTATAACAATGATGACAGTAACTTATCTTCTTTTTTTTATAGGAATTTTGCAAGACACTAGGTTGATTAGGCAAGTTAATGAATAACAGTGGTTTGTTCTGTATCTAATGATATTGACCATAAAATTTGGTTTGGGGCCTCACAGTGACGCAGTGGGTAGCACGATCGCCTCACAGCAAGAAGGTCGCTGGTTTGAGCCTCGGCTGGGTCAGTTGGCATTTCTGTGTGGAGTTTGTTCCATGTGTTGGCGTGGGTTTCCTCCGGGTGCTCCGGTTTCCCCCACAAGTCCAAAGACATGCGATATAAGTTAATTGGGTAAGCTAAATTGTCCGTAGTGTATGTGTGTGAATGAGTGTGTATGGATGTTTCCCAGTGATGGGTTGCAGCTGGAAGGGCATCCGCTGCGTAGAACATATGCTGGATAAGTTGGCGGTTCATTCCGCTGTGGCGACCCCAGATTAATAAAGGGACTAAGCCGAAAAGAAAATGCATGAATGAATGAAAATTGCTTTGACTTCCTCCAGTGTGAAATAATGTGAAAATGCCCTTGCTCTGTAAACATCACTTTGGAAATATTTTTAAAACGAAAAAAAAAAAATCACAGGGCTTCAACACACAGGGCTTCAATTCTGACTTCAATTAAATAAATAGCATCAAGGATATATGTTTATTAAAAAATAGACTGAGCTGCACTAGTTTGAGTGTAGGATTATTAAGTGATTTTTGAGTGCTGAGGAAAAGGCGACATTTAATGGATTTAATATATGGAAATACATGTAAAGAATCATGAAATAGTATTGCAAGCTATTATAAATATTTTCTAGTTTAACATCTTTCAAACTGCATTTTCCCTGTGATTCAGAGCTGAATTTGTAGCATCATTACACCAGTTTTCAATGTAACATGATCCATCAGAAATCAATCTTAAATGATGATTTGCTTCTCAAAATTCATTCGTTATTATTATTATCAATGCTGAAATTTTTAATGTGCTTTATACAAAAATACATACATGTTTTCCAGCATTCTTTAATGATTTTGTTTTCATTTTTGATCAATTCAAAGTATCCTTGCTGAATAAAAATATTTCAGATCGTAGTTTATATAAATAAATCATATAACCTATATAAATTGCTTGATTGACCTATTGATTCATTAATTAAACATCAAACTGAGCAATACTGTGTGGTTTTCAAAGGCTTGTCATATAGAACACAATCACAGTGGATTTTATTATAGTACAAGACAACCATAAGATTCCCACAGAGCAAATACTGTTATTATATATGACATCCTGCCTTTGTCTCAGAAAACGCTATAAGACCATCAAATGAAATTCTTTTGGGTCCACCTGTTCTTTTCAAGACTACGCCGCAACAGTAAATAAGCTGATTTGTGTGCTGTGTCAAATTGTCCTGCTGAAGGCCTGTGCATGACAGAGAGCTGAGGTGTGATGAGCTGTCACTTCACACATACACACACGCAGATTTAAGACTTACAGGGGAAAGAGTACACAGACGAGCTGTTACTAAACTGATCCATACCATCCCAGACAATGAGGAAGAGCTGTGGACGTCTCAGGTTTCCTTCTCCATCCAGGTGGCATTTCCTCCAGCGGGATCCACTGCCAGCCTGAGCTTCAACATTCCATCATCTGCCACAGGAGACACCTGAGCTGAAGATCACTGACACACTGCTGTCTCACACACACACACACACACACACACACACACACACACACACACA
>CAIGQW010012936.1:7016163-7031437 GCA_903798125.1 Danio choprae | reverse complement strand
TCTGAGGTAAGTGTGCGATACAATCTTAACACTCCGTCCACCTCAACCCCGTGTGTCTCTCCGTCCAGTCCCAGCGCACCGAAGCTGCGGCTTGGCCAGGTGTCGGTCACGCTGGCACCTGGCTACCGTGGCACCAGCACCTGGTTGCAGCCGCGTAAGGTGAATACCAGGTCGCGGGGCAGAACGTCTCCTCCTCCTGTGTTCGAGTTGCCCACGGAGAACCGCTTCGCCACCCTCTGCGAGACGGGTCGCGATGTGGCTGTCATCGGCGACTCCATCGTTCGCCACGTCCGTGCTGCTTCCACTAAAGGTAACAACGTACGCACTCACTGCTTTCCCGGTGCTCGTGTTAAGGATGTTTCTGCTAAGGTACCCGCTATCCTGAGCGCTGGCGAGAGCATCGGAGCTGTCGTTCTCCACGTGGGGACGAACGACACCGGGCTGCGGCAGACGGAGATCCTGAAGAGGGACTTCAGGAGCCTGATCGAGACGGTTCGACACACCTCGCCCGCCACGCAGATCATCGTATCTGGACCGCTTCCTACTTACCGCCGAGGAAATGAAAGGTTCAGTAGACTTTTTGCTCTCAATGAATGGCTTTTAACATGGTGTAAAGAACAGAAATTGCTCTTTGCCAATAACTGGAATCTTTTCTGGGAGCGTCCTAGGCTCTTCCGTCCTGATGGTCTGCACCCCAGCAGAGCTGGAGCTGAACTCCTGTCGGACAACATCTCCAGGATGCTTCGTTCTGTCTGACTAGTAAGTGAAAATTCACATTTTAGCCATATAGACTATTGCTCGTCACACTTAAATCACAGTAATGCATACCAGACAAACCCTATAGAGACTGTGTCTGTTCCTCGTATTATTAGCTCAAGAAATAAACTTACTATGTGCTCCAAAAAACATCTATTAAGAATCAAACCAGAAAAACTGCAAAAAAGTGAAAATAGACATTTTATAAAGCTTGGTCTCTTAAACATCAGGTCACTAGCACCTAAAGCACTTATCATAAATGAAATAATAACAGACAATAATCTTAACGCACTCTGTCTCACTGAAACCTGGCTGAAACAAAATGACTATATTAGCTTAAACGAAGCAACTCCTTCAGGATTCTTATATAAACATGTGGCTCGTCAGACTGGTCGTGGTGGTGGAGTTGCATCAATCTTTAATGATAGTCTTAACGTTAATCAGAGAAACGGACTTATGTTTAACTCTTTTGAAGTATTGGCACTTAATGTTAAGCTTCCGGATATTAGGAAAAAAACTATGTTATCTCTCGCTTTAATCACCATATATAGACCTCCAGGACCCTATGTCACGTTTCTAAAAGAGTTTTCTGATTTTATTTCTGATGTACTAGTTAAAACTGATAAAATGCTAATTGTAGGAGACTTTAACATACACATAGATGACGCTAACGATACATTAGGGCTCGCATTTACCGATTTACTACAATCACTTGGGATAAAGCAAAACGTTGTTGGTCCAACCCATCGCTTAAAGCATACATTAGATCTAATCTTGTCCCATGGAATTGAGGTCATTGATGTAGACATTATACCACAAAGCGATGACATAACAGACCACTACCTCTTATTATATAAGCTGTGTTTACCAGAAATTAGCAGATCTGCACAGATATATCGTCCTGGTAGAACTATCGTCCCATCCACTAAAGACGAATTTACAAATAACTTACCTGATCTATCTATAGTTCTAAATGTACCCGCGAACGCAAATGACCTTGATGTAGTAACTAGCAATATAGACGCTATCTTTACTAACACACTAAATACTGTGGCACCAATTAAATTAAAAATGGCTAGAGAGAATAAAACTACACCATGGTATAATAGTCATACTCGCTCTCTCAAAACAGCTACTCGTGCCCTGGAGCGCAAGTGGAAAAAAACTAAATTAGAGGTTTTTAGACTCGCGTACAAAGATAGTATGTCCAGCTATAGGAGGGCTCTAAAATCCGCCAGGACAGAGCACCTCCGCAAACTGATAGAAAATAATCAGAACAATCCTAGATTCTTATTTAACACTATTGGTAAATTAACAAATAATCGGTCATCTCTGGAACAGAATATCCCTCCGCACATTAGTAGTGATGACTTCATGAATTTCTTCAGTGATAAAATAGAAGGCTTCAGACAGAAAATAGAAGATGTTAAACTTTCTGCTCCACATTATACCTCAGATTCATTAAACAGTCCACTGAATCAATATAATCTACAGTGCTTCAACAGGATAGAACAGGAAGAGCTAGATAAACTTATAAATGGTTCTAAACCAGCTACATGTATGTTAGACCCAATTCCAACTAAGTTACTGAAAGAGTTGTTACCTGTAGTAGGAGAACCTCTTCTTAATGTTATTAACTCTTCTTTATCTTTAGGCCATGTGCCAAATCCTTTCAAGCTAGCTGTTATTAAGCCTATTATTAAGAAACCACAACTGGACCCCAGCAACTTAGCTAATTATAGGCCTATTTCAAATCTTCCATTTATGTCTAAAATACTAGAAAAAGTTGTTTCTGCCCAATTATGCTCCTTTCTACAGATGAACACTGTTTTTGAAGTGTTTCAGTCAGGTTTCAGGCCTCATCACAGTACAGAAACCGCATTAGTGAAAATAACCAATGATCTACTCTTAGCTGCTGACCAAGGCTGCATCTCGTTATTAGTTTTACTGGATCTTAGTGCTGCATTTGACACCATTGACCACAATATACTTATAGATCGCTTAAACTCTACAGGTGTCCAGGGACAGGCTCTACAATGGTTTAAGTCATACTTAACTGACCGTTACCAGTTTGTCAATATAAATGGACAGCCTTCACAAACCAGGCCAGTAAAGTATGGGGTGCCTCAAGGGTCAGTTCTAGGCCCTTTGTTGTTTACAATATACATGCTACCCCTGGGAGACATTATTAGAAGACATGGGATCAGCTTCCACTGCTATGCAGATGATACCCAATTATATATTTCAACAAAACCTGATGAGACATCTGAACTGTCTAAACTAACTCAATGTATTAAAGATATTAAAGACTGGATGACCAACAATTTTCTTCTCTTAAACTCAGACAAAACAGAATTATTACTTATTGGGCCTAAATCCTGTACACAGCAGATCTCACAACTTGACCTGCAAATAGAGGGATGCAAAGTTAGCATTAGCTCTACTGTAAAAGATCTGGGCATTATATTAGACAGCAATTTATCTTTTGAAAATCATATCTCCCATGTCACAAAAACCGCCTTCTTTCATCTGAGAAATATCGCTAAGTTACGAAATATGCTATCCATCTCAGATGCAGAAAAGCTAGTTCACGCTTTTATGACCTCTAGGCTGGATTACTGTAATGCTCTGTTCGCTGGTTGCCCAGCATCTTCTATTAATAAACTTCAGCTAGTACAAAATGCAGCTGCCAGAGTTCTTACCAGGTCTAGAAAATATGATCATATCACCCCAATTTTATCCTCCTTACACTGGCTGCCTGTTAAGTTCCGTATTGATTACAAAATATTGCTTCTTACCTATAAAGCTTTAAATAATCTAGCTCCTGTTTATCTAACTAACCTTCTGTCTCGTTACAATCCAACCCGCTCTTTAAGATCTCAAAACGCAGGGCTCCTGGTAGTACCTAGAATAGCAAAGTCGAGTAAAGGAGGTCGAGCCTTCTCATTTATGGCTCCTAAACTCTGGAATAGCCTTCCTGATAATGTCCGAGGCTCAGACACACTCTCTCAATTTAAAACTAGATTAAAGACTTTTCTTTTTAGTAAAGCATACACTCAATGCATCGCATAACGGTATGGTATATTAGTGTACTCCTTCCGTCTTAATACACCAGCCATTGTGTTAGAAACTCTCATATGCTTTACATTGTTGTTATATAACTGCTATCTTCATCCATAACAATCCTTTTCTTTCTGGTTTAATTACACTATGAACAGCAGCTACGCTAAATATTTTCTTTATTTTCTACTTCCACCTGCGGATACTCATCCCGAGGTCCCTACAGATTTGCAGCGCCATCGATGCGATCCTAGACCTCTGAAGAGATGATCCGAAGGTATCCTTGACCAGGCCGTATCCCGAGCTGATACCGTGGTGGCCATGGAGGAATGGAGCGCATGAGACTGATTCCTGAAAGGCTTCAGTGATGAACAAGTCTACGTTTGATCCTGTGGGCCAGCCTAACCTCCCGCTGGTGCCCTACCCACACCTGCAGCTTACACGATGGATGTCAGCTTCTCCAGCCCGGCGACTAGACTGCAGCTCCACATAGAAAGTTTGGCCAGAGGAAATGACCATGCCTAACATAGCCTGCTTTCTCTCGAGGTTTTTTTTTCCCTTCACTTCGTCAATTGGTGAAGTTTTTTTTCCTCCACTGTTGCCACTGGCCTGCTTGGATTTGTGGAGCTGCGCTTCGGTGGATTTGCTCTTCAGTGTTTGAACTTTCACCAGTGGAACTTAAGCCACACTGAACTGAACTGAACTGAACTGAACTAAACTCAAAAATGTGGACTTTAATTGAACTTGTTAAGCTGCTTTGACACAATCTACATTGTAAAAAGCGCTATATAAATAAACTTGAATTGAATTGAATTGAACATGGAAAATAATTAGCTACATCTTGTGGTTTAACAAAATCTAAAAATAACAAAAACTTTATAAATATTTGTATTCTAAAAATGTTCAATACTGAAGTATAATGGAAAAAAATGAAGAGACTACTTGAAAATCTATGGATTTATTAGGTATGAGTTAAGTACAATTTTAAGATTCTATAATTTTATAGAATTATATATATAATATATAGTTTTATATAATAATTTGATATTCTATTCAATAAAAGTTTGATAGTATTACTTTACTTTAACTGATACAAATGTTTTGCAGAAAATGACAACTGGTAATAATTCATTTGCAGTGAACAAAAATCAGGGTTATTCCAGTAAATATTGATTTCTTTTTTAAACGTGTAAATGTTGGTGTTGTGCTTAAAAATGAATGTAAAATATATCACCTTTTGGTTATTTTATGCAAATAGAAAAATGCTAAATGACAATTTTTTTGTTTTAAATTTGCAAGAAATGTCCTCAGTTGCTTACAAAATGAAACAAAAACCCCCCACTCCAATTTGTAAAAGATAGAATTTACAGGTGGTCTCTGAAATTTTGTTTTCATTAGCTATATACAGTATGTGTGCATTGGTATGCTATTCAACAAGATTAGCTTACAATAAAATTATTTTGTGCATACAAAATACCATATAATAATACATCAGATGTGTATTTAATACATGAGTGTATTAAACTTTAAGAAAAAAAAAAAACATTTGTGAGATTTTAAACAGTCCCAATATAAAGGAGTGCGTGATATAAATTCTGCATACATTTAAGCTTGATCTCATTTTAAAGAAGACAGATGTCAGATTGTAGCAGAAGTTGAAATGTTAAAGTAAAATAAAAGTTATGTGCCTTTATTGTTTATGAAAATAATAAAACAATATATTGCGATATATTACATACAATTTGTTTTGAAAGATAAGCTGGCGGTTCATTCCGCTGTGGCGACCCCTGATTTATAAATGGACTAAGCCGAAGGAAAATGAATGAATGAATGAACCACTTATATTTAAAATTTGAAGCTTTCAGTAAGATTTTGTTTGGCTTGGCTTGGCTGCAGTACCAATTATCAGCACCAGATGACATCCAGTTTCCATTGGTGACCATATTGACCTTCACATATGAGTGGGCGCAGCCATTGGAATCTTTTTTTGCTGGAGACTTTCGGTCTCATTCACTTCCATTGATTTTTAGACTTTAAAAACAGCTTGTTATACTGCTTGATGTAGCTAACTGTTTTTTTGTTATTATATTATTCTATTTTTTATGTATAGTCATGGACACACTAGTTTGTAGAGAAAATAGTTTGACCGTTTCCTCCTTTTATTTCTAGGCATTTCTCCCATAGGCAACTGAATCGGACGTTTTAAAACAATTGCAAAAACGAGCACACTTCCGCATTGCAAAATAAGGTCAACAAAGACACCCCATTTTTTTTGTGTATGTTTTGGTGAATATAAACAATTCTTTCATACTTTTGATAATATTTGTAAAGTATTAATCAAATTCCAAATTAGAATTGGCAGTCGTATTTTTAAAAAATACATGTGGATTGCTGTAGCAAAGTAATGCTTTTCCACTGCACGAGTGTCCTTTCCGCAAATTATAAACATCTGTTTCTCAGTAATAACTCAAATCAAAAATCAGTCACCAGATATGGAAACTAGACTAGAAATTGTAACACTTTCAAATTATATATAGTTTGTCATGATTGCTTTATGTTTAGACTAAAATATTATGATTTATAATATAACCGCAGCATATAAAAGTAACATATACTTTATATTTAGATAATATAATATAATATATAAAGTATTATGGTTGTATGGTGGGAGTAAATGGTTTTTGATCTATTACACTTCCTACATAACAACAAAAGTGATGAAATATCTTAGATAAGATTAGGATTTAATTGATTTAATTTAGTAAAGAAAACTTAAGCGTATGCACAAATATATATATATATATATATATACCCATTAGTGTGTGATAGTTGAACTTCTTCTCCACGGCAGGTGCCACAGTATTCTCCAGACAGCGAGTAGACTTCAATAGTGCGGGCTTCACTGACCACCTGAAGACTGCTGATCGCAGACGCAGAGCTGGGTGAACACAGAAGCGTGACGACACACGGCAAGTCCTCTTCTGCTCTCTCCAGACAGACAGCTTCACTCCTAGGAGACATGCATGTGCAAATAGTCACAAAAACACTTCATGGGGGCAGCCATTGCCTAATGGTAAGAGTTGGACTTGTGATTGAAAAGTCACTTGAGCAAGGAAGAGAACCTCCAACTGGTCTCGGTGTGCGTTTATGGCAGGGATGGGCAAACTCAATCTTGGAGGGCCGGTGTCCTGCATAATTTTGCTCCAACTGTAATCAAACACACCTGCCTGTAGCTTTCTAGTGATCTTGAAGACACAGATTAGTTTGTTCAGGTGTGTTTGATTAGTGTTGGAGCAAAACTCAGTAGGGACACTGGCCCTCGAGGATCAGATTTGCCCATCCCTAGTTTATAGTGTGTGTGTGTGTGTTTAGACATTTAAAAAAGCGAGCAATTGGTCCATATTTTACATTTCTGTCCAGAGAGGTCATATTTTGATCTTTGATTGGTCTCACACAGTTACGTGATGCGATTTCACAGGACAGAGTTCACCAAGCTTGAACTTTGCAACGCAGTGAACTGCGAAACATGTCACACAAGCTTGCGTTTTATCGGTCTGATGCATTTGCATGCGTATGAATGGAAGTCTATGGGGAGAAAAGTCCAGTGTGACCGCTGCTTAAATCTGTTGGAGCAGGGTTGGAACTAAATTGTGCAGGGCTGCGGCCCTCCAGGAACTGAGTTTGACACCCCTGGGTTAAAGGCAGAATACAAATTCCACTTAAAGGCAGAATACAAATTCCACATGTGATGACTTTTAATCATACTCCGATTGTTTATTTACCTACTTATTTATTGCTTGCTTTTCCTAGTGTTAAAAGTTGTTTCATATTTTAAAAAGTGGCTTAAAGGAACAGTTCGCCAAAATATGTTTCTGCCATTATGTCCTCACCCTCCACTTGTTCCAAACCTGCTCGAGTTTCTTTCCTCTGTTGAACAGAAATGAGGAAATTTTGAAGAATGTGTCCTACTACAGATGTTAAAGGGATAGTTCACACTTAAAAATGAACATTTACTCACCCTAAAGAGGTTTCAATCCTTTATGTTCTATATTCTGTCGAACACAAAAGAAGATCTTTTAAAGAAAGCCGATTTGGTGCTACGGAAATCAATGGTTACAGGTTCAGTTTTCTTCAAAATATCTTCTTTTGTGTTCAACAGAAGAAAAAAAAACTTGTAATTGTTTGGAACCACCTGAGGGTGAGTCAATAGCGAGTACATTTCAAAGGATTTCCTTCAAAGGATTTCAAACCTTCTTCAAGATTAGATATCTTCTTTCCTGTATGAAAAGCATACAGGTTTGACACCACTTGAGGCTTAGTCAATTTTCATTTTAAGAACTATCCCTCTAATTTTAAGTATTGTGAAATTTTAGGAATAACATATTAAATGTAAGCGAGTTATTAAAGTTAATGAATACATTTTAGGATTAAAGGGGACCTGTTATGCAAAAATCACTAGTGTGGCAATAGTCTGTGAATATAGCCAGCCTTTAATAATAAAAATGTATCAATTCTATGTTTTATAATCACACTTCATAAAACAGTCTGCAAAACATATACATGTCATTGGAGGGGGAAAGCCCCGCCCATTGGTGATGATCTCTCTCATTAGCATAGACAGCCCTGAGTGAGAAGCAGCCATCCACTATTAGAGTTTTGAATCTGCTGCTATGGTGACACATGGGCATTTATAGCTCCACCCTCTTTTGAAAAGAGGGCTGGGGGCACAATATTATTTGAATTTAAAGTGGCAATCACCAAAACGACACAATTTGGACCAAAGTCTAAAAGGGGCAGTTTCAAAGAGTTAAAAAAATAAATATTTGTCAGGTATTTTGAGATGAAACTTCACATGCACACTCTACAGACTTATTTTTACATCATGGAAAAAGGGACATAAAAAGTCCCCTTTAAATGTACAACCATCTGGTCACTTTTTTAGCCACCAGCAGCTACTGGAACGGACTCACCTGTCATGTTGAAATCCCTGTGTGTCGTTCAGTCTGTCGTCTTGTGTCGTGCTGAGAATATCAGAGAGTTGCTTCTGTGATGAACACGGCCATGAACTGTTTGCAGATACCAGACCATCTTTACTCGAGAACATCCTGATAAATGCTTCTTATTACCCCGCCAACAGCATCCACTCACCATCCGATGTTTCAAACCGTTTTTCCCCAAACAGCAAAGACCACTACGATTACATACTGCACACTAAAATGAATCAATTCAGTTACGTGCCTTCATGTATCTGGAGTATGATGGGTTAAAGCATATTAGCTAATCAAGTTCGAAACAAAAACACCCCATTCTCGCACTGTTTTCAACGTTTTCCGTTTAATAAAAGCAATAAAAACAAACAGCGCTCTTACATTCACAACATTACATTCTAAACAGCGACGGCAGCAGCTACAGGACCCCACACAGGTGCCCAATGCATACGCCTGAGTGAAATGCAAATGATTCAGTTTTTTGTTTTGTTTTTTAATTCAGGTTTTCCAGTACTACATTCAAGTCATGTAGTTTCGTTGCCTCTGAACCTAGCTTAGAAATAGAATAAATAACAGAACAGCAAACAACACCGTTCATTTATTATGCACAGGGCGATATAATTTTGTCTAGACCACAGTAAAGCCAATGACAAAGATGGCTCTGTTTTACCACCCGGTACCATTTACCGAAAAAAACAAAAACAGTTGAGTACGCTCAAAGTCCCTATATCATTGTTGTATTCTATAGTCTTTGTTACGCTTTTCGTTCCTGACGTGTTATTTGAGCGCCATCTGGAGGAATAAACTTGTATCTCCTTGTGTCAGCCGGTGTCGAACAAAAAATTCCCATATGAATAAGAATATTGAAGTAATTTATTGTAAATACTATAGTGCTTTTTGAGCTATACAGTTTGCTGTATATAAACAAACACTGTATTTTTACAATAAACTGCAGTGTATTGTAGTCTACAATACGATCCAATATATTGTAGTCTACAATACACCCATAATTATAATTTGTTGCTATAAATATTCAATTAAATGTATTACCACAGAAACTAGAACAATATTGATAAACTACATCATAATTCAAAAGCACTCTAGTATTTATGCCTACTAAATAATAGTCTCTATAAGCAGTATCTGGATGCAGACTTGGATTTGCAAACTGAGATTGCATAGAGGTGAGGGGTAGGGGTCCGAGTCTGCATCTAATGTGGGTTACAAGATAAATTCGGACATAAGGTCATGTTAGTTAAATGAATGTCTAGCAGTGCCTAGTCATAGTTTTCAATAATTGATTTAATCATTTTGAGCGTATAACAGCATACATATTGTATCGGCCTAAATGCAGTGTATTTTTAAAAATTATTTTCATTTTAAATGCACCAGCCTTGTGTTCTTATTTTTTAACTATAACATCTATGAATAGTTATAAACGCGGGCCAGACAAAGAACAATAGTGGGTTTTAGGAAGCGAACCGCCAATAGAAGGAGACGGAGAAGAAGGAGAAGAAGCAGAAGAAGAACAATAGTGGAATGTCGCTCCACCTGTCGGACTGCATGTGCACGCCCTCGGTAGTGCTCAGCTGCTCACCTGAGTTCCAGCAGCGTCAGTTCACAGAAACATCATGACGCGACACTTTTACATCTTCATCCTCATCCTCATAAACGTCTTAATTTGCCCAGGTAAGACAAATTAACTCGTTTATACTTTATGTTTTCGTACTTATGACTTCGTTTAGTAGCTACCCTTAATGGAGGAAGAGCTAGAGTCGTGTTTCACCGACAACAAAAGTCTTGTATTGGGGTTGTATTAATCGTACAGGGAACAAAAACGAGTAACAACTTATTTTATACATACTGTAATCGAGGTATATTGTTTTTATTGTTGTTAGAAGTAGGTTAAATAGGCTACTTTTAGTGGTATTTAATGTTTTGTATTGTATTGATTACAAACAGCTCTTGTTTATATGTACAGTAGCCTGGAAAAAACTACATGGAATGTCTAAAACTGTATCTATAAACACATCAACACTGTAAATGTAGCTGTAAATGCTTACTATTGTTTAATGTTTTGAACAAACACTTTTCATGCTCACCGTGGCTGCATTTATTTGATCAAAGATGCAGTAAACACTATAATGTGAAATATTATTACACAATGTTACACAATTTATTGTTTAAAATAACTGCGTTCTGTTTGAATAGATTTAAAAATGCAATAATGCTCAGGGTTATTATCAATGTTGTTTGTGCTGCTTAATATTTTTGAGAAAATATTGATACTTTTTTTTCACATTTTGTCTTGTTCAAATAAAGTTTGAATGAGCATAGGATTCATTTTATTTTAAATAGAAATGTTTGTAACGTTATAAAAGTGTTTGTTGTCACTTTGATAAATGTTTATTCATCCTTGATGAATAAAAATGTCATTTAATTTACTTTAATTTAAAGCCACACTTTTGAATCGTATTGTGTGAAATATAGGATGAAATTAATCGGCAAAAACTGAACTGTTTTAAACATTGAAAATGTTTCATGAGCGCCAAATGAACATGTGACACTGACGACTAGTAATAGCTGATAAACTGTTTAAATTTAAATAATGTTTCCTGTTTTTTTGGATACCAGGATACTTTTTTTTGCAACTAGTATAACAGTAGTACAAAAAAGTAAGTTTAAAGCACTTGAAAAATAAATGAAAACATTAAAAAGTCTTTATTTACATGCTATAAAAACAACAAACAAACAAAAAAAATCCTTTATTATCCTAAACAGCACCAACACATTAATTACCCCTGAAGCACCTATTGTTTGTTTGTGGATTTTAAGATTATTATGGTATCTAATCTGGTAATTGTTGTTGTAATTGTTGTGTAATGAATTGCTTGATTTACCCTATTCCTTCATATAGTCCAGGCCATAGATCAGACCTCATATTTGAAGAAGTATGATGTGGTCAAACCACAGGTGGTTCAGATGCGCTGGAGGAGATATGCAGACCCCTTACACAAACAACCAGAGGTACAGAGCACTGTTAACAGTGTCTGTAAATAAATTATGATGATGTTCTCCAACTATGTTCAAATGTTGTGGCTGATTTTAGGAAAGACATGCTGATATCATCACATACTCAGTCAGGATTGATGGCAGTGACCGAATACTACATCTGACAAAGAACACGTAAGAACTTTGGACAGTTTAGCTGAAATTCTCACTGTTTATTACATTCTTTAAATTTGACCTCTTATTCCCTCAGAGCCTTTTTATCAAAGAACTTTGTCGTGATTTCTCATAAAGCACCAAAGAAAGGGAAAGTGCACCCAGAAAGAATGGTGAGAATTCTGTTTGTTTTATTAGATTAATAAAATATGAAAGATGTACTGTGCACAACCTACTTTGCATGTTATGTAAATTGTTCCTGAATCAGGAAACTGGTCACAGAAAATACATAATGCTCACAAGGGGTGTTGGTAATCTGATTTTTTAAACATGCAGTCATCTGGTCATTTTTTGAAAACCCGTAACCAAGACATTACCCTTGAGACAGGATTGGAAAATGAGCTGTACTAATGCTAGTGGATTTGCTTCAGGTGCAGTGTTACTATCAAGGGCACGTGGAGGGTTATGAAGACTCTCTTGTTGCTCTTAGCACTTGTGAAGGCATCAGGTATGTAGTGTACTGTATGCTGCTTATAATTTCACTACCAAATAAGCAGTCATAGCAGTTAGTTGGGTGAGGGTGACATCATTTTTCAACTTAACATGATTACCATGCTTGCAAGGAAACTTCCAAGGCAATTATACTTCAGTTTATTTCACTGTAAAAAATGCGGGGTTCCACACAATTCCTTCACGTTTTCCCAACACAAATTAATTGATTAAGATAACTAGCTTTTTCTTTTTTTTTCTTTTACAAATTTAAGTAGATTGAACATAAAAAAAAAATTGCATCGTTTCAACTCACTTTAAATGCATAGTTTTAACAAGCAGGAAAAATAGTACAAACTTTATGCAAACGCAAATACCTGCATACAGAAATTGGCTGGCATTAATTTACAGACTCCACTTTGGTCTTCCTTGTTATTTTTCTTGCAAAATTTATACTCTTGATTGGACCATTTATACTTACATACATGTAAAAAATAAACCTGCATTCACATTGTAAATCAATAATTGTGCTTTGTGTAGATTCTAGTGTATAACTCCAAATCTAAACTTTCCTAAGACTTGTTAAATATGAACAGTTTTATTGTATTAAAAGAGAGAGTAAAGTGCAATGCTTTAATTTAATTTAAGGTCTTATCAGCCAGTGACGTATTAAACTGTTTCAGTGAAAAATGAGAAATGAGATCAGAATGAGAATGAACATTGGTGTGTGCTGAGCAAAAAAAGAATGGGATCATGAAAAAGAAGAGAGAGTTGGGCAGGCCAGATTGACCATCAGGCCGTTCCCGATGGCCAGTCTGCTCTTGCCTGTTACCAATTAGGTTTCTCATGTAATTTTGTCTGGCTCAGACATTTGTGGGCAGAACAAGTGTAAATCACTATTTGCAAACAAGATGGCCTGTTTACATTTAGTATAAACTCCATTACATGGATAACTTAAAACTGTTAAGTTCAGTGTTTTTTTTTTGTTTGTTTTTTAATTAAAAAATGGCATAAAACTTGTAAATTCCGTCATCATTTACTCACTTGTGTGTTCCAAACCTGAGGTTTTTTCTTTTGTTGAACAAGAAGATATTTTGAAGAAAGCTTGAAAACTAAGCACTGATTTGGAACCACTTGAGGAAGAGTCAATGATGAGTGAATTAAAATTGGGTTAACTATCCCTTTAAGTTGTAGTAACTGTGTGTTGTACTTTGTTTTAGAGGAGTCATTATCATTGGGAATAAAAGCTATGGACTGGAACCAGTCTTGCACTCTAAAGCCAATGAACACCTCCTCTTCCTGCTGGAGGACAGTCATTCAGAGCCCTTTGTTTGTGGATTGGAAAATGAAACATCTTTCAGTGAGGACCACTCCCGTTATGCTGACATGTCCATGTTTTTACGGGTTCGAAAAAATGTCTTTTTGCTTTATCCACATTTTTATGTTGAACAAACACAGCATTTGATGTTTTATTAAATCTATTGATTCCACAGAAAAAACGAACCTTACCTCAGACTAAATATGTGGAGTTGGCATTAGTAGTTGACAATAAAAGGGTGAGTTTTAGCCATCAGAATTAAATATATATACACACACACACACACACACACACACACACACACACACACACACACACACACACACACACACATACACACATCTCATCATCATGAATGAATATATCCCTCACAGAACTTTCTTTTAAATTAATATTTTTTGTAGGTTGCTATACAATGATATTAGTCAGTATAATAATAGATTCGTCAGTAATAAATCCAAAATGTGAGCTAATTTAACAAAATAACTTAAAAACAACAACAACAACATAAAACACCAAAATTAATATGTTAGGGAAAATATTAAATAAATATACTAGTTGTAATTTTGTAGTTTGTATTTTTTTAGCAATACTCATTTTAATTTAAATATATTATCTTTCTATTCCTAATGAATGATTCCTATTCTGTTACCAAATTTTAACTAATGTGACTAAGCTAGTAACCAACATTTCTGGTCTTCATTTGACTGAGAAAATAAATAATTTTTAAAAGGTGATTGTATTCATTTATGTGATATTTACATTTATGTGTATATATCAGCTACAGTATGTGTGTGTATGTATGTATGTATGTATATGTATGTGTATGTATGTGTATATATATATATATATATATATATATATATATATATATATTAGGGGTGTGAACCTACACAGGTCTCACGGTTCTTTTCGGTTATGATTATCATGCCATCGATTCGGTTAAATTCGATATCTCAGTGCATCACCGTGCATTGACGATGCTTTCCATAAACAATAACATTTTTTACTTAGCAACACAATAATTCTTGTCCTAAAACTTCAAATTTATAAATATATTTATATTTATATAATATTTGTAATACAATTTTGTCCTTTAATTCAAGCAGTCAGATATATGTACTGTACCTTTAATTTTACCTTCATAAAGAAAGCACTCTTTTTGAATGTATCAAACAAAACTAAAGTACATGCACAGAACAACGTGAGAATTTATAGCAAATAAACAAATTTAAATAATATCCTGCTTGCTTTTTGAGCATTGTTGATTGAGTTCTTAAACACCTATGATTGATCATGCGCTCAACAGAAAGGGCTATGATTGGTCAGCGCGGCTCTGTCGCTGTTCAGCAAACTGTGACATGGAGACTGACGTTAAACGGCCGCTGCGATCAGCTGATCCGTTATAGACGGCGATGCGAAAACCCGCTCTGCAGACTAAGTAGGCAAATACGCTCGTGTCTGTATCTACAACTAACTTTTGACACCCCTAATATAT
>CAIGQW010012936.1:7001109-7016063 GCA_903798125.1 Danio choprae | reverse complement strand
CTGAACCTACAGTACACATACAATTATAATAACACAAAATAGATACAGATACAACAATACAGCGGTAGTACATGCCCTGTGTGTGTGTGTGTGTGTGTGTGTGTGTGTGTGTGTGTGTGTGTGTACACGTGTGTGTACGTGTGTGTGTGTACGTGTGTGTGCGCACTACTTTGCTTAAATCAAGCCAATGTAATGTTGTGATTCACCTCATACCTTGTTGGTTCATGGCTTATAACTATTTTTTAATCCCTATGGGAAAAATGAATGGGAGAAATACTTTTAGATTAAGGGATGCTGGGAACAATGTGTGTGGCACAAATGTGCTTGAAAAGTTTTTGATAAAAAAAAGGCAATGCTAAAAAATCTAACTGACAAAACAGGTAGAATGATTACAGCTCAAGCAGATGACCGTTTTGTGTAGTGCAACTGATAGTGTAAAAAATGTCAATATCATCAAATTCTAGAACCAACCCTTCTCTAAGTCGAAAAATTGGAACAAATCAATCGTAGCTTAGCAACCATAGCTAGGCGTGGGGAAGTCTGTTTAAGAGAGGGAGACAAGCCAAAGCATTGCGCATATGGATTGTGCAAATCTGATACTAAAAGTTTGGAAAGGGTAGTGGAATTTTTTTTTTTGTCTTCCCGAAACCTAAAACCTAATGGGAGTAATGCCAGACGTAGATCAAGTACTGTAGTGTGGAAGGCCAAATTTCTATCTGTTTCATGCTACGAATATTTGTGGGCACTTGCGATCAATATACTTCACCCGCAGCTGTTGTTCAGTCACTTAAAGCCATCATGTCCCTGTCAGACCTCCAGGGCTGTCTGCTTTTATATTTGGTGTCGGTTCTTTTGCTTAGATTAATATTGGCTGGTAGGGAAAATCTATCCTTTCACTTATGCTATTTATAATGTAATTGCAGTTAACTGCATATTAGAAATGTACTGACAGTTATAGAAACTGAACATTTTTATGGGTATATGATGTTACCAATCATCCATGCACAAATCCATAATTTCCTTTCTGGCTATATTTCTATGAATGAATTCTGTGGAAGCACAGTCCATGCGTGTCTCCTCATCGTTTAGTAATGCTATATTTTATTGTACAACAAATAGCCTACACTAAGAAATTGCTGTAAAATAAAACAGTGCGCTTGTAAATTTGATAGTATTACAGACAATTTTTACAGTATTACTGGCAAAATTTACAAGCACATCGTAAATTGTAGATTTACAGCGCAATTGTAATTGGTAATTTACAGTGCACTTGTAATTTGTACAGTATTACTGTCAACCACAATTGGCAATAATATTGTACATTATACAGCACTTTTTTACACTATCTTTTTGGCTAAAAAAGAGAAATGCCTGCTGTGCATGAACAAAGCTGTTGAATAGTCAATATATGAGGCGGCTGCTGCTTGCACTGACTTTTTTGATTAAAACAATTTCTAATTGTTGCATGTTATGTCATGAATATACCCCTCTAATGGGGCATTCACACCAGACCCGGCTTTACTCACTTCCTTCGTGCTTTAATTTGCGCTTCAAATTCACTTTACAATAAACGCGGGTTTGCGTCATAGGAGGGGCTTCTGCCTGTCTAGTGACTCCAGTTTCATTGCCAAACGGATAACAGATTTTATTGAGAGAGTAGCTGTGCTTTTTGTGCTTTAGGCAGGCTGAAAAACAGTGTAGATTCATTTGACACCGTGTCTGGGTCAATGAAAATGTGATAGCAACTTGGCAAGCTCAACCACAAAGATGAGGAACTAAAAATACTAGTTAAGCTACAAAGAAATATACATTTTATTATTTTCACTATTATAAAGCCATATAAGCAGACTAAATGTAAGTTGATTAAAAAAAATATATATATATATATATAAAACAAAACAATTACGGTTTGATAATGTAGTCTATAGAAATAACACCAGATGTCGTTTATTAATGCCTGTTTTTCAGCCATTTAAAGCTGCCATGTCCCAGTCAGAGAGAAATGTGCTTTTTATTATTGTCGCTATTATAAAGCCATAGAAGCAGACTAAGTGTAAATTACAAAAAAAATACATGTAAGAAAAAAACACAGAAAAAAAAGTTTGATGTAGTCTTCAGAAATAACACCTGATGTCATTAATAATGCCAGTGTATGTTCTGAGTAACATGATCTGTTTTTTTTAGAGGTCAAGGAGCTTATCCCGGAGGTGTGCTCGGCATGGCCTTCGTAGGGAGTGTGTGTTCTGCGAGTACTTCTGGAGCAATCAGTGTGGTTAGCATACTTTATCTAACATTTTGACTATTACATTGACCTGATGGTATTATAGGCAACTTAATATACATCTAGTTATAAAACAAGAAGGATCTTAAGTATTCTGAGGGAGCGCTTTCTGAAAGCAGTAATTTAAAACTTGCATGTTTTATTAATGGAAAGGTTTGTTTGAGACTGGCCGCCTGAAGAAAAAGAAGCAACAGTGGACCCTATAATATATATATTATTATTATTTAGAAAGGCCATGTTAAAATGTCAGTTTCAAACATGATAGATCAGGCCTTTGAGAAGTTGTTTGTTTTGTCCCACACTATAAAAGAAATAAGACATGCATTTAATATCATTCTTCTAAGACATGTCATGTAAAGATACAGAGTAGATACAGAGAGAGCGTTTAATTATATATATCTTTTTCGGCAATATAAATAACTGTTCCAAATAGGATATTATAAATATCCTATTATATATATATATTATAAATAGGATATTCATTTAAGCCTCTAAACTTGAAATTGAGTTTTCTCAGGCATGAGCTCCATATTGTTATGTATCAACCTGTTTGAGCTATATAGTGAAATGTAATGAATATGATTCAATAAAATTAAATTAGGGCTGCACAATATATCGTTTCAGCATCGATATCATAATGTGCGAATCTGCAAGTCACATCGCAGGAACTGCAATGTTGAGTTGGGATCATAATTAACCAGAATGCAGAACACATGCGAAGTTGAACCCTAATAGAGTGAAAAACATTTTTTAAGGCCTGTGACTATGTAAAATGTCAAGCAAATTTAAACCATTTACGCACAATAATTGATCAAATTTATAGCTTTAACAAAGATTAATTGTAGTCATTTATACAATGAAGATTACAGTAGTCAACATTTGAAGGGGATATAAAAAAAGTTTAAAAAATAGGAGCGTGTTGTTGAATAGTGTTAGGATGAAAGGTTTTACCGTATACAATGTTATTTTACGTTTGATTATTTCATTTCTGTACCTCAATACTGTTAGACATTCCAGAAAACCACAAAGCACTGTCTATTTCATATCCATTTCATTTTTTGTATCTTTTTCTATTGTTTTAATTTACATTTTTTATTAATTATTTGAAGAATATACACTCATATTAGGTCAATGTAAACTTATGAATTTTTTCCAAATAGTTATTTAAATCATCTTGTGAAATGATATTCAAACCGCAATATATATTGCAGAAATATTGCAATGTCCGTTTTTTTCCAATATTGTGCAGCCCTACAGTATATATCATTTTATTTAAATGTTTTAACTCAGTGCTGTGCTGAAAATGTATTTAGATGTATATAATTTGTCAGCAAATATACTCTAATGTCATGTTCTCTTTTGCTTTTTGCTGTTACATATCTACAGTTTAGTGACAACAATCTGCAGTATTACTCTACGGTGGCTGCTCATGAATTGGGCCATAACCTGGGCATGAGTCATGACAGCACTGGGTGTAGCTGTCAGTGCATCATGTCACCTTATGCCAGGTCAGTGACTGCTGTGTTTCATAATGTCAGTCGTTCATTCACTTCATTTCATTTTATTTCTAAAATCTATTTCTTTATATAGTTTTGTAGAATATATAAAGAGGCTTAACATTTAAAAGTAAAAAAGGGATAAAATATTACATTGCCAGTGACCTTCTTTTCAGCCAAATAGTTTACACAGATCCGAATAGTTACGCAGCTGTCAGACACTTGCTGAAGTTTGAGCTAAAGTCTTAGTTAATGGTTTGTTCATAGTGTGAATTGTACTTTAAAATAAGGTCTAACCTAATAAATCATATAATTAATTTAAGTTATGGGAAAATAAATAAAACATTGTGGTATTATGTATAATTATGAATTCTAGTTATTTTTATGCTATAATGAAATGCACATCTCTGATCTTATTGTGCACAGTTGATCATGCAGATTATACATTGTTTTTGTCATCATAACCTAAAGAATGTTTTGTGACACCTGATTTAACTTCACATGTACAGTATTAGGTGATTATAAGATTTAAAACATATTTACATATTTAAAGAGAATTGTTTCAGCCGATTAGCTGTCTTCTGGTTTAACATCATAATCTTTCTTCTAATATTAATTTCATATTTTTGGCGGTTTGATTATTAACTTGATTGAAATGCATCTTATTACAGAAGATCATTTCATGTTGAATTAAAAAAGGGGGATTCTACGAAATGTCTTTATGAGCTCATGCTGTACATGAAGTGAATGATGATGATGTTGTATATGGGTGTGATTGCAGTGGATCAACTAAGTTCAGTGACTGCAGTGATAATGCCTTTGAGAGGTTGATTCAGGGAGGGGGTGGAGCGTGTTTGAGGAACATGCCCACTCAGGGCAGCATCATAAACGTGCCCAGCTGTGGGAATGGCATTCTGGATGTTGGAGAGGAGTGTGACTGTGGCACGCCGCAGGTATGTGTTTAAACTAACATGTCCATTGAAGTTTGATTGTATGAAATCAGAGCTTTATTTTCAGTAGAACAATTTAATTCAAAATCCATTCGTTTTTTGGTTTCCCAAGCTTTATAATGTATAATATAATCTCAGATAATATAAGCCCAGTTATCGCCCATGAATTGGTAATTAACTGGGGAGTTAAGGCCTAATCACACCAAAAACGATAACTATATTAATAACCATATTCATATTATTGCCCACACCTCAATTAATGCATGGTAACATTCTCTCTGTTATTTAAAGATTTTTCCCTGTTCTTTCATGTTCTTTAATATCAAGAATGATATTTAAACATATATATTTATTGCTCTAGCTATTGGTCATTCTATAGAAACGTCCACTTTTGGTATGGGAAAATGTGTTGAAATCATTTTATTTATTTTTACATTTAAACCTAGACCACATGAATCAATTATCTTTTGGCGTTAGGAAAACACATAAATGACAGCTTAATAATTAAAGAAAAAAAAAGTTTTTTGTAAATGTTTTTAAAGTTCACATATACCATTTCTTTTTATCGCTGGTGTTACCTACTTTTTTGACAATATTAAAGGTTTTTATGAAATATAAATATTTTTTTCGGAAAAAAAATGAAAAGATGTAAGGAACAAATAAGGGGATTATGTTTTATGTGTTTTAATCACGTTAGTTAAAAGTGTTATTTCATAATGTTAGTTCAGTTCAGCAACCATCTTTAAACCTCTATAAACAAGTAATGATGCAATCCTTTAAATTGTAAGTCTTGGGTGTAACAGAATTCAATAGATCTAAATTGATTACCTTTGAAATAATTATGTATCTCAACCCATTTTTTAATGTGACGTGGGAAAAAACAGCAGTGACACAAATGAATTACCAGTGAGAAACAGAGTGATTTTACTAATAAGAAAAGTAACAACAGTGACCGTAATACTAGTGGCAGTTTTCATGAAAAATGAAACAACCACAAAGATGAGGAACTAAAAATACTAGTTAAGCTACAAAGAAATATGCATTTTATTATTTTCACTATTATAAAGCCATTTAAGCAGACTAAATGTAAGTTGATAAAAAAAAATATATAAAAATTTGATTGTTTGATGTAGTCACAAAATGTCTGCTGCAAGGTATTTAACCACACATTGATTCAATCAGGATATACTCACTATACTAACCCTAAGTAGATTAATTTAATTAATAATCCATTTATATTCAAATTTATTTACGCCAAATAAAAGCACATGAAATCATTAGATAAATATGACAAATAAATAAAAAATGACAGTGGAGGTAGAATAGGCTTTTCTTTATAGATCGTCAGGAAATAGGAAGAATAAAGATAAACTGTACTTCTTACATTTCTGTAAACAGTCATTATAATTTTAAAAATGCTGTGTATCTGGCGCTTAAGTTTGCGTAATCTACTTACGTTTGCATATAGTGCAGGATTTAAAAATCAGCATCATTTCCATTTAGTGGAGAAACATTTATATAGCCAAATGTGGATTTTAAATGTAGGTTTTAGATAGTGTAAATACTTGAAGATGTTTTCTCAAATCAGATAGCTATCCGATCAAAGAAAATGGATGAAGTGACCAGGTGTAAACAGACTCTTTATGAATTAATGTGTGGCTCCCATCCAAAAGCAATACAGTCATGAATTTACTTTGATTACTCAAGAGTTTACTAGTCATTCGGACATTTTGAAACCGAGAGATATATTGTGCTGAATCACTCACTGTTAGTGAAGTCTCTTTGATTACAGATTAGATGTGTGGATTCATTTAATCATTCAAAGTCCCTACTGTAATGAATAAATGTTTGCAGGAATTTCCAGCTTTATTGAGTTTTCTGAAGCGATTAAAATATTGACACTACCCCAATCCCATGTTAACATTCAGGCCCTGTGAGGAACATAATGTGTACGCAAAAGAAAGCAAACAAAAACGAAAACAGCTCACATCACAATCATTTGTTTTAAACACTCAAATGATAGCAAAAATATATTCAGGTGCCACAGGAACATATTTAACCAAAATGGTCACCATTTAGAGCATTCCCCCTACAGTCTGCCACATTACAGCAGTTAAATGGTTTTTGATTGCATGTTTTTTGTTTTTTTAAGTGACCTGGCTACATTTGTTCAACTGTTTGTAACCTAAAAAACACCAATGAAGTCTTAAAAATAAACTTACTCATTGTGTGAAAAAGTACAGAGGTTGCCAGTGCTGATGTCCTAAATAAAGTGTTGCTAATGTGTTGCAGGAATGCAATACTACATGCTGTAATGCCGCCACGTGCACCTTCACTAAGGGCTCCGCCTGTGCCGCAGGAAGCTGCTGTCAAAACTGTCAGGTCAGACCCTCATCACAAATATACATGTTAAACTATCTATTTAAACTAGAATGTTATAAAGGCCTGATATACTCATGACAATTTTTGTTTTGTTTGTTCTTTACTTATATGAAATACCTCTACAGTTCGCTAGTAAAGTGACAATGTTTATATACAGTTGAAGGCAAAATTATTCTATTATTCTTATTTTTAAATATTTCTTAAATGTTGAAGGCTGAAAGGGCATTGGCTGTGTAAAATATATACTGGAATAGTTAGCGGTTCATTCCGCTGTGGCAACCCCTGATAAATAAGGGACTAAGCCAAAGGAAAATGAATGAATGAATGAATGAATTTTATTAAGTGATGTTTAAGATATCTTCACAGCATTCCCTATAATATGTTTACTTCTAGAGAAAGTCTTACTGATTTGCCACAGCACTTTTAGCTGAATACTAGTATCTTGGAAAATAGCTAGTAAAATGTTACGTAACGTCATGACAAAGACAAAAGATTATGGTAACACTTTACAATATGAGACACATAGTTAATATTAGTTACTCTATTTACTAACATGAACAAACAATGAACAATATATGTATTACTGTTTATTCATCTTTGTTAACATTAGTTCATGAAAATACAGTTGTTCATTTTTAGTTCATGTTAACTCTAATTAGTAAAAATCAAATGCATCATAACCTGTCTTTATCTTTGTCATGACAACTTGACATTACCAAGTCAAGAAAACCTGTCATAAATCTGTCATAAACATGAGGCCATTAATTACAATGGTACAAATTAAATGTGTCATTAAATTTTATAGACATTGTTATAAAATAATTTGACAGAGTATTGACACTTTTACAGAGACATTTTAATGACAAGTTCAGTTTCTCAGAAAAATATTCATGGCACAATTATAACAGCCTCATGACAATCATATTTATGACAGATTTTACAGCTTTGTTGTCTTGGTTATGTCAAGTTGTCTTGACAAAGACAGGTTATGATGTTTTTGTTTATGTCAGGTTGTCATAAAGACATCTCAAGCAATGTCATCTTTACATTTAAAATGTAAAGCAGAATTATATTATAAGCGAATTAATGCAAATTAATGATGAAAATGGACAATTAACTGCATTTTGTGGCATGCTTTGTTCCCCTGTTAAATATGATAATTTTAAAGACTGTTGAGTGTTACATTGGTTTACTGTGAGCAGATCAATGTTGCCGGAACACCTTGCAGAACGTCCATCAACCCCTGTGACCTGCCGGAGTACTGCGGTGGAGCGTCTCCATTCTGTCCAGCAGATTTCTATATGATGGACGGTCTCCCGTGTAACAGTAACACAGCCTACTGCTTTGAGGGCCGCTGCCAGACTTTTGATTACCAGTGCAAACAGCTTTTTGGCTCAGGTACTTCACATTGTAGTTTTAGCACACCTTTAATCTGTCAGTATGCGGACAAACATCATATGACATTCTGCTCTTAAGTTTATGCAAAGCTTATTTTGTATTGTTGAATTCTTGTTTTTGTTTTTTTGCCTATTTAGGAGCAACCAAAGCAGATGATAAGTGCTTTACCAATGTTAACACTTATGGCAATGCATTTGGGAACTGTGGATATTCTGGGTCATTCCCGAAACCTTGTACAGTACAGTAAGTACCTCATAGACTGTAGAGTCCAAGAAGTCTTTGAAAAATGTCTGTGCATCATCTTGTAAAAACACAGATTTTTTGGGGAAGTTTTTGATGTAAATACAAAGCTTTTGTGAACAAATACACATTTTCTGTGTATTTGAAAATCACCATGTCAATTTAAGGTCTCTGTAATTTGCAACATGTCAAATGTGTTTTTTTTTTGTTCCATCTGAATTTTTCAATTTACTTTGTGTTTTTGTTCAACTAAAGTGCTGAGGTAATTAATCAGGGTTCGTACAGATGCTGAAAATCTTTACAAATGCTTAAATTGTAGTTTAGTACTTTTCAAGGTTTGAAAAGTGCTTAGATTTTGGTTAAAGTTCTTGAAACTTAAGTAGGTAAGAATAACCAGCGTTGGGGGTAACACATTACAAGTAACGCAAGTTACATAATAATATTACTTTTCTAAGTAACAAGTAAATTAACGCATTACTTAAAAAATAATAATAATAATATTTGAGTTACTTTTAATTATTATTATTTTATTTGGATTTTTAGATTAATTAATTTGCTTTTTAAAAAAATAATTAGCTGAATTAAAATGAGTATAATCCGTTGAATCACACTCTGAGAGAATGAGCTCCCCGCGGGAACAGATAGATACCGAGATGGCAGAACGTTTTTGTGATGCAAGTATTCTCATTACTTTGAACACATAAAGAGAAGGGGATTGTGTCAATGGACAGTGATTTTACTAATCTAATAAGACAAAAATACAAAAGTAGCAAACACGTTTCATTCAACTTTCATTAATTTGCACAGTATATATGGCATGTATAGCGTCAGGAAGTTCTCAGAAGGTAGCATTATTATAATCCATTATTAATTTTAATTAGTTTTTTTTTTAAGGTAAATGAAGGTGTAGGTTATACAGTGTGTCGTTAAATGCAATGATCCTCTATTTAAAAAAAGAAAAAATACCCTGCAAGTTCAGAAAGAGATCAAGCCTCAGGCAGATATGAAAAAGTACCTCAGAAGTAACTATTTACTAATTAAGTAACTAACTATTTTAAAACTGATTGATTGATTAATTGATTGATTGATTGATTGACATTTCTGTGAGATCTGATTAAATTACATTTAAAATAGTAAATGACTGCAATTCAATGCTGGGCTTGGTGCAAACATACCATAAAAATGTTTCCTCGGAATACACTATAAATTGCTGTAACAAATAGATGTAATGATATAATGTGATGACGTATGTATATGTATGTACATAATTAATATTTTAAAGTACTAGAAAAATTCAAAAATGCACCTGAAAGTTTCTTGAAAAAAGCTTGAATTTGACTGTGGAAAAGGTGTAAGAACCCTGACTTATACTTCATTTCTTTACAGAAATGCTATGTGTGGAAAACTTCAGTGCCTGTTCGACAGCAATAACCCACCTCTAGGAGCAACAGTCAGTGTACAAAAAATAGAGGGAGGCAGAATCACCTGCATGAATGCCGATTTCAACATGGGCCCAGATGTGCCAGATCCAGCCTATGTCAAAACGGGCTCTGTTTGTGCTCCTGGAAAGGTTAGAATGAAGGGTAGCCTAAATTTAAGCTATTAGCTGTGTAAGTTTAATGTGCAGGCTAAAACTGTTGATATTATACCTGTATTATTTCAATCATACTGTAAGCATATTTATTAGCAATAAGGTTAACAAAAAAGAGATTAAGGCATAGATTTGTAATTGTTGGATCTACATGTTATGAATGAACTTTAAAGTGTGTTCTCTATAATATGTACCATTAGGAGATACTTTTAAAATTACAGTCTGATTTGGGTGCTTGAGCACCTGCCCATTTTTTCACTTGGATAAAAAATGCCCCTCAAAATGAATGAAAGTGCCCCCTGCTCTTCATTACGTGATCGTCCACTACCTCCACCTACCCTCCACCCCCGCTCTTCACTTCGCAATCCCATTCCCCGCCCCACGCTCTTCATTTCGCAATTGCCCATCCCCATACACCTTTTTTATTTTAGCAGGACACTTTTAGCTTAGCTTAGCATAATAAATTGTCTCGAATTTGACCATTAGCATCTCTCATGTCTCCATGGTTTCAAGGCGCCCCTTGAAAACACCCTGTTCTCATGCGCTGCGTAATATCACTTCGCCTGGTGCAACCATGGTACAGCAGCAGAGTTTCTTGAATACTACGCAAGAAAGAGTATAGTTCCTAAAAATATTGGCCTAGAAAATAGTAATTTTTCATTTTCCGTCAGTTTTATTACACAATGAATCTACAGAAGACTCTCTTCACTTCAGCAGATTGTCTTGACCTAGTGGCCAGTGAGGGTGTAACCCTTAAATGAACCGTTCTCTTTTTCTCTCAGCTTTGTGCGAACTTCACATGCTTCAATTCTTCCGTTATGGATCAGAGTCAGAAATGTGACGCCCAGAGAGACTGCAACAATAATGGAGTAAGTTATTCCTGGTGTTAATGGGAATCAGTGGATGTTGGTCATTCATAGTTTTTAATATTTTTTACTTGTACTTTTCATGATATGACCAGCTCACCAATGGTCTGTCCCAGTTCGAATACTATCTATGCTAAATAGTATCTGAACTTACTTAGAGTATACCAAAGGTTCCAGGATGGTCTACTATTTCTGGTAGAAATTTTATGTGTAGAACTGTCCATACTGTAACTGCTAACATTAGCCACAATACATTGTGCATTGGTTGTGTATTAGATTAGAACTACAAATTCGGGTAAAAAAGTGTGAACTAACTACAAAATTGGCAGATACACAAGACTAAACGTCTAGTAGAGAGACACACAAGACCAAACGTCAAGTACAGAGGCTTCGGTAAAGTTTGAATGACTAACTAGAAAATATTGAAATCATGTTTTCTGTGTTATATTTCATGTGCAACAACAATGTGAACTTATATAAAGACATATTTAGGCATTAACTACTGCATGTAAAATTATTCAAAGACCTGAGGAGATTTCTCTGCATGAAAGACTGCTGAATCTCCAATAAGGTAGGAAATGAAATGTGACAGAAATGTGGATGATGTGCCGAGATGATTGACAGGGCACGTAACTAAGCAACAAAACAGTTTGTTAATGAGGAAGTAGTATGTCCCAAAGCTTGCATAGTCTTCTGTTACACACTTCAGTCTTCAAAAAAAAATAGGACATTGTATAAGTATGCGAATTGGGATGCAGCGCAAGTCTCGTCCTTTTATAATGCTGTGTGGTGTTCTCACAGGTGTGTAATGATCGATATCATTGTCATTGTAATAATGGCTGGGGTCCACCCAACTGTAACAAAGGAGGTAGAGGAGGCAGTATTGACAGCGGCCCTGCTGAGATTGGTAAGAGCAGACTCATTTCATTTTCACTAAATAAAACACACAGATACGTTTATTGATTACATCATCTTTTTTCGCCTTAGATTACTCCCTGAGAAATGGACTGTTGATCTTCTTTCTTCTGGTGTTGCCAATTTTGGTGGTTTTAATAATCGTATTACTGTACGTGTTCAGAAGAGACAGTCTCAAGCGCTTCGTGAAGGGCTGCCCTTCCATACGAAAAAGGTACGTCAGTCATTCCAGCATTCATTTTTATGCCTGTTCAGTCCTGTTCAACTTCTGTTTTAATATTGTTTCTCATTAGAAGTAATAGAGGAAGTTTTTAATTTGAATACAAATAAGGAATTTGAACATTTGTTGTGGCCTGCACTTTTCTAGCACCTAGGAAACAAAAGCCACAAAATAATGCTGGATGCTCCCATATATTTAAAGGGAAATCAAAGAACAACCTGGGCTGCATTTCCTAAAAACATCGTAACCCTAAGTAGATAGTAAAAATTATCATGTGACTGAACTTAATGTTACAGTCCGTTTCCCAAAAGCATCATAACTTAAGTAGGACTTTAAAATCGTTGAAGATCCACGAGTGCTCTGGGATAAATGTTAAAGCCCCATGTGGAGAATTGGCAGATTACACCTATAATTTTATTCAAATGCAGTGTAATTGAAACATTTTGATTGCATTTTAGTGTACACCTTATTACTCTTATTTTAATTTAATTATGAATGAAACAATTAAAAGGACAGAAAACAAACAAAAATAATACTCATCCAAATAAAATTACTAAACAAAAAAATTAACACAATAATTAGGAAATCTGTTTGAAAGACTGTGAAAAATGAGTAAAAAATAAGTAAATAAATAAATAAATGCAAATCTGTCAATGACTTGCATGGATGTGCATGAAAGCTATGCATTAATAGGGCATTTCTTATGCATACTTTTGTGTTCCTTACCCTTAAGGTTTTTATTTTATAATTTTTTTTCGATCTGTTTTGCCACTGCCTCAGTCTGTAGTTAGGTGCTTTATATACATTTTTCTTGATCCACATAAGATGGCAATTATTGCATTAAACATACAGGATACGACTCCATATAAGGTTATATTTTAGCCCTTTGGAAATTGACATCGACTCCTAAGTAACGCATGCAACGAGTTCTCACATGATCATGTTACGTGCCTTTTTTTTGGAATTGCAATGAGCATTTGTAACCTTACCACATACAGAACACTTTTACGAGCCAAGATACATCTTTATCGGCCCTGGCCCTGATCTGATGTAATTTTGTACAAAACCAGGCCAAATCTAAGTTTGAGGATGAAACATATTTCCGGAAATGTGCTCTCTGGCTAGTAAACCTCTTCAAACTACCACTGGTTTGCGATGTCATGAGTAGGTGTGGCTCTGTGATTTCTTTAGCACAGTCCTCCAGATTAAGACATAACAAACCGGAAAGCTGCTTTATAATAAACAATGACATTGTAATTCTACTTGAAAGCTGTACTGTTTGAAAAGATTCATTTTTTAAAAAAATAAATGTTTTTATGTAGAAAAAGCATTCCTGTTTAAAAAGTAAATATGCTTGTTTTTAAAGCAATATATTGTTAAGTTAAATTAGCACTGCATGACTTAAAAAGAGTGATGAAATTCAAAACAGGTGTAAACAATACATTTTTCTATGATCAGGGCTCCGTTCTTCGTTCGTGGATTACTCAATTAGCTGGATTTGGTTATTGACGATTTGACATGATCCAGGATCATTTAGTTCTTCAAAACTCATCTGAGAGTTGTTGTCATAGCAACAGGTCTGGTCTGGCTCAAACCTGCTTGGGAGCAGGCTTATTTCATATAAACAGGATTAGATCGGGTCATTTCAAGCAAAGGTAATACTGAAAGTATGTACCGAATGCTGATATTTTTTACAGTAGTAGTTATATAGACTTGGGGAAAATAGTAAAATGTTTTTTTTATTAATTATATAAATACAACTTATGCAATCTGCACTCCGAAATAAAAGTACAAAGACTGTAACGGGGTGGTTCTCTCCAAGGGGTTCAAAGAGAACATTTATTAATATGGACTTTTTAGATACAAACGCGTACTATTTAAGGTACCGGCTTTAGTACAATCTGTGTATGATAATAAACATGCACATAGCCTATTCGATTGTTTGTTTAAAGGAATAATACTTTATGCAGTCATTTAGATGTTTTGACAGTTAATTTGATGGTGATTTGATGCTTCGCAAACGTTGCAGACACCTTTACCGATATCAAAATACTTTTTTGATACAAAATTAATTTATACAGCAGTTATTCCTTATGAAGAAACTTGAACAGGCCTAGGCTACTATAATAAAGAAAATCCGCTCTAAATGTAAAACGAAATAAATTGCTAAATACTCTTGTCACATGAAAGTGTAAAGCCTGCAGCTCACAACAAAGGTGGTAAGTTATTGCGTATCATATTTAACAAACAGTTTACTACGAATTTTATGTAATTTTGCTCACATGGATAATTGAATATTAATCAGATGATGTCATTACGCTCCTGTGCCGTCAGCCAATCGTTGCATTACTGACCATGATTTCGAGGATCGATAGATCTGTCCTTCACAGCAGCGATCTCAGATCAGTTCATCCAGACATTTTAATCTAATTCGCGAACTTGTTTGAAGAACCAAATTAGCCAGAGATCAGTTATCAAGATTAAAAGATCCAGTATTTGTCAAATCATCTTAGATCATTTAAGCGAGGTACGAAGAACGGACCCCTGGTGTTTTCTTCTGTCATTTTTGCTCTTGGTACATATACTGTATATTATTTAAGAAAAAAAAAAAAAAA
>CAIGQW010012936.1:6937792-6954243 GCA_903798125.1 Danio choprae | reverse complement strand
AGTTATTAAAACGTAACAAAGTTATTAAGTTCAGCAATATGTTAAAAAAACGTCTTTATGTTAAACAGAAACTGGAGAAAATAAATATACAGGGGGGGCTTATAATTCAGGAGGGCTGATAATTCTGACTTCAACTGCATATGTCTTTGATTCAATAAAATATCTTTGTAACAAAATTGTTTTGTATAGTTTTGTTTCCATGTATGTGTGTGTATCACATATACACAATAAACATATAAATTACACACATGTATATCATGTCAAAACAAACTTTTTTTTGGATGCGATTAATCTTTGCCCAGCACTAGCACTAAAGTATTTATTCATTGCCTTTTGTAAGTTTAATTGGTTTACATTGTATATATCTCTATCTTTTATATTCATAAATCACAAAGCTTATATATTTATTTATATTAGCTTTTCATGGTGTTTTCTGCAGCAAAGGTGTTAAATGTTAGATTTTTATTTTCTTGTTGAGTGTCGTTGCAACAATTTCATTCTGCATTACATCAACTGCGATGTTCCGAATGACAAAATCAAAGGAAATGAAATGTCTCATTGAAGCATTTATATGGTAATCGTAGCATCTTTGCTGCTATAACTGCACCAGTACATTTTGTAGCATTACGAATACTTCAACTGGTTTGTGAATTTTACCCCAGCAGAGATGCTGTGCGGGAGAGTCGGGGTCTCGGAAGCTGCAGCGAAGAGAGACAGAGGGTCTGTCCCATCCAACATGGAGCTGAGTGGATCTGGAGCCACTGAACTGGAGGAGGAAGATGAGGAGGAAGTGCTGCCTTTCCGCCCTCCACGGCGAGACTTAGAATCTGTCACCTGAGAAAAAGACAAGTTTTTACAGACTACAAAATCTGTGAAAATGTTATTTATTTTGACAAAATAAAGAGAGATATTATAAAATCTGTTTTTTTCTCTGCATAGAAAATTAAGATGTGGGCATCTCCATCAAATTTTGCAGACGGAAATGATGCTCAAGCACTGGTCGTGTATTTAATAATATTTAATGTTAGTCTTTTTTAAAGTAAAAAAAAAGAAAAGAAAAAAATATGAATGTTTTACTTGAAAAGAACAAAATAATGCAAAATGTGTTTGGAGAAAGAAATAAAATATAATGAAAAACTATAATCATGCAAAACAACAAATCACAAAAAACAATCAATGGAATGTTATAGATGATGGATAATAAAGCCCAAAGTGTCTTCTTTCCAAAGATACATGAACTGTGAATGTAGACCAAATTATTCAGCAACTGTTACTGTTTTAGTTTGGGAAGCTCATTTTTAAGAAAATGCCTCTGACGGTGAGGGAGAAAAGGACACCGATATAGCCTCGGAAAACTATTTGCAGAAATCTCATTTTGCATGCTATCTTCATCAAGTTTGAAATATGAACTCATGAGACACTTGGGATTCAAGACATATTTTTTTAGATCATTACATGACATTACATTACCTGTGTTTGTACATGGAAAAACAAATATTGAACACAATACAATTTTTTTTTCTCATTACTTCATAATAGAGCATGAAACTTTCCAGATGGACCATAGTAAAGCTCAAAGTGTCTTCTTTCCAGTGATAATTTATGTTTATAGCTCACTGGGGTCAAGAACTGTTACTATTTAAAGTTAGGTAGGTGTAAATTACAAAAACAAAATACATGATATTGCATGAAATCCTTGAATTTTAATGTCTGGAATAGACCTTATAATTCCTAACATTTAATGATATTCCAGAAATGACATTAGTTCTGGAACACTGATTATTAGACAACAACATTGTTTACAACAGTTGTGGATGTACCGTGATGGCTTTGAGTGGATGATAGTCACTGAACTCCACTGCTGAAACCTCCAAACGACACGCCTGCCGTTCACTGTCATATTTACGGCTCCTGGAGTGCCTGTGCAGAACACACACATTTACAAAAAGCTGTCATTTTGACCATTTAGACACTAATGCTAGACATGACTGAAAACAAAATCAAATGTACCAAAATGTGTCTTATATGTTTTGTGTTTCATTGATGAACGTGACCAAAAACATGATATTTTCATGGTAACGTTACAGAAACCAGAGAACGATATTCTAACGTTACGTACAACGATATGTTCTTAGACGTAGTAAATGTAAGTAAATATCAAAGTATCTGACAATGTACTTATTCAGTATGATGTTAGATACCAACGTAATCATTTAAAAGCCTCTGAATTAAGCACTAAAAGCAAACTGTCCAAACTCTGCACCTCCGTTTACTCCACAGCAATATTTTAACGCTAAAAGATTTAGTAGAATATACATATTTGCCATTACTCTCCTCTGTTCATTAAATCACCACATTTTCGTTTGATAACATTAAAAAATGTTGCAAAAGTGTCAACATTTCTTACCACTGAACCGAAGCCATAGTCAATCTGTGTCATGTGATGCCCAACTTAACGTAAGAGCCCTGCTGTCAAAATAAAAGTCACCAACGATTTAAAGGTTATCTTCTCTGTTTTGAACATACTACTGTAAGCCTAAAAATGGTTAAAAAATTAATAATAGTGAATTTCTGCATTATTAAGTTTAGATATATACAGATGTGAGTTATATACTGACATTATTTCTCTCGTTTCACTTTTTTTCTTCTTTCTTTTTTCATTTTTAATAAATGTATATTGTATTGCAATATTTATATGTTACATAATAAAACATTAAATGTTCCTCTTTTTTAAACTCTCTCTGCCCCTCTATCACTTGGTTGTCTTTTATGGCAACATTATCCCGCCTAACCTGTGCTTTGCGAATTAGGTTTAACCTGTGCAAATTAAACTGGCAAAAGAAAATCTTAATAGAAATGTATATGCTGTTGAATTATGCAGGCTGGTATGCAGAGAATGTTCACAGTTTTGATATTAAAGTTTCCATCTGCAGCACCTGTGTTTTAGTGTTACTACAGAGTTCATTTAAAAAGTATATCACCCCTTCCATGTCAATCAATCTGTGGAGGTTTACCTGACAAGAAGAGATTGTTCAAGAACAGTTAAAGGCCTAAAGCACAGCCTTTCCCAGACTTTGATCTTCTGTCACTGCATGGAAGGATGTCATACATGCTATAAATCACAAGAGAATGTACAGTCGTGGCCAAAAGTTTTGATAATTACATAAATATTGTAAATTGGAAAAGTTGCTGCTTAAGTTTTTATAATAGCAATTTGTATATACTCCAGAATGTTATAAAGAGTGATCAGATGAATTGCATAGTCCTTCTTTGCCATGAAGATTAACTTAATCCTGAAAAAAACATTCCACTGCATTTCATTGCTGCCATTAAAAGACCTGCTGAGTTCATTTCAGTAATCGTCTTGTTAACTCAGGTGAGAATGTTGATGAGCACAAGGCTGGACATCATTATGTCAGGCTGATTGGGTTAGAATAGCAGACTTGACATGTTAAAAGGAGGGTGATGCTTGAAATCATTGTTCTTCCATTGTTAACCATGGTGACCTGCAAAGACACGCGTGCAGCCATAATTGCGTTGCATAAAAATGGCTTCACAGGCAAGGATATTGTGGCTACTAAGATTGCACCTAAATCAACAATTTATAGGATCATCAAGAACTTCAAGGAAAGAGGTTCAATTCTTGTTAAGAAGGCTTCAGGGCGTCCAAGAAAGTCCAACAAGCTCCAGGATCGTATCCTAAAGAGGATTCAGCTGCGGGATCGGAGTGCCACCAGTGCAGAGCTTGCTCAGGAATGCCAGCAGGCAGGTGTGAGCGCATCTGTACGCACAGTGAGGCCAAGACTTTTGAATGATGGCCTGGTGTCAAGAAGGGCAGCAAAGAAGCCACTTCTCTCCCAAAAAAACCCATCAGGGACAGATTGATCTTCTGCAAAAAGTATGGTGAATGGACTGCTGAGGACTGGGGCAAAGTCATATTCTCAGATAAAGCCCCTTTCCGATTGTTTGGGGCATCTGGACAAAGGCTTGTCCGGAGAAGAAAAGGTGAGCGCTACCATCAGTCCTGTGTCATGCCAACAGTAAAGCATCCTGAGACCATTCATGTGTGGGGTTGCTTCTCATCCAAGGGAGTGGGCTCACTCACAATTTTGCCCAAAAACACAGCCATGAATAAAGAATGGTACCAAAACACCCTCCAACAGCAACTTCTTCCAACAATCCAACAACAGTTTGGTGAAGAACAATGCATTTTCCAGCACAATGGAGCACCGTGCCATAAGGCAAAATTGATATCTAAGTGACTCAGGGACCAAAACGTTGAAATTTTGGGTCCATGGCCTGGAAACTTCCCAGAACTTAATCCCATTGAGAACTTGTAGTCAATCCTCAAGAGGCGGGTGGACAAACAAAAACCCACTAATTCTGACAAACTCCAAGAAGTGATTATGAAAGAATGGGTTGCTATCAGTCAGGATTTGGCCCAGAAGTTGATTGAGAGCATGTCCAGTCGAATTGCAGAGGTCCTGAAAAATAAGTGCCAACACTGCAAATACTGACTCTTTGCATAAAAGTCATGTAATTGTCTTTAAAAGCCTTTGAAACATATGAAGTGCTTGTAATTATATTTCAGTACATCACAGAAACAACTGAAACAAACTTTGTGAAAACTAACATTTGTGTCATTCTCAAAACTTTTGGCCACGACTGTACTTTGGATTTTAAAAAAACAAAAAAAAACAACAAAGAGCAAGTGTTAGATATGCTCAATGTAACTCAAATTTGGAAAAAAAGTTGTCAAAATAAAAGGTTGTTTAAGGTTTAAATAGTGTAGGCCTACAGTCAATTCAGAAAAAAAAAACACTCAAGGACATTTACATAGTCATCCCGTAGCTACTCCTTTGTTATCTAGGCAGTGTGCTTACGGCCATCGGCCTGTTAAAAGAGGAACCGTCACCCCAGTTTGATGTCCAGAGCACTACGGAGCAAGTTCATCTTGGATGTTCCTGTACACAGCTGCATTTATCTTTTCATTAATCCTAGTCTGGCAGTTCCTGCTGCCACCACCATGCTTTACTGTATAGGGATGGTATTGGCCAGGTAATGAGTGGTGTATACAGCACACTCTAAAAAATACAGTTTTTTTTTTTTTTAACCCAATGTTGTGTCCAATATGGACGAACCCTCAGGATATAAAGTTTCCTCCGAATATGATGCTTGGCATTAAGGTGAAAAGTTTGATCTGTATTATTCTTTGTCATTAGACCAGAGAATTTTGGCAAACTCCAGGATGTCATGGAGTTCGATGAAGTGCTACAGAGAAGACCATCTGGAAGGTTCACCTCTCTCCACAGTGAAATGCTGGAGCTCTAGAGTGACCATGAGGTTTTTGTTCACCTCTACGACTAAGACCTTTCTCCGTCAATTGCTCTATTTGGCCAGGCACTCTAGTTTCAAACTCTTACCACTTATGCATAACGGAGGCCACTGTTCTCACTGGGATCTTTAATGCTGCAGGAATTATTCTGTACCCTTCCGCAGATCTATGCCTTAATACAATCCTGTTTCAGAGGTCTACAGACAATTCATTGGACTTCATGGCTTGGTTGTGCTCTGACACACAAAGAACTGCCATAAAATAAAACTCCAACTTAAATGTCCCAGACCTGGTCCTCTCTCCTCTTCCACTGTCCTCACTCCTCTTTTTGTCCTTCCAAAGTTTCTCAATGGGACTTAAAACGACTTTTGTCCACAGGTGATACTCTTAAACACTCTGCCCACACCCCACTCATGTCACATATACGCTCATCGCCCTTTGTAGAACATACCTTTTAGACTGCAAGCATTGATTATGTGTCACTTATCAAACGTTTAATATAATATTAAATATAATCAAGGCCCCAGTATACTATAAAACACCTGCAAACTGACCCTTATCTTTCATAAGTATTCTTTTTATTCATAAGTAAGACTTTTTATTAGTTTGACATGTAAATCTTTTTAGCCTAATTTTTTTTCTTAAGACACGAGTAGACATATGAAATCATAAACACATCTCTGATATCAGATGCTTCTTTAACTGTTATCAGCTCTCATTTTTGTTGTGCGCAGTGTACTCAATTTTGGTGGTACACATTTACACATTTGAGGTTTATATCAAAAAATATAAAAGCACTTGTTGTATTATACAGCTTTTTGTTCAGTCAAATTCTCTCTTGAATGAAGACTTCAATACACACCAAGTAAAATCAAAGAACAAATACAGCAAAAATAAAAGTGCACCCTTAAAGGCGCCAGGAGGAAACAAAAAGGGGTTTTCAATGCGATGCCATAGAAGAATTTATTCCCCAAGGTTTTTTAAAGAACTATGTATTTGAAAGTGTGAAGAACATTTCTATAATATAAATAATCTTTTACCTGTATAAAAAAAGCTTTTGTGGAATGAAAAGGTTGTATGGATGTTTAAAGTAATGCCAATAGATCTTGTGTTCTTGAAGTTTGTTTCAGTGGATCTCCTTGTCCTTGTCTGCAGAACTCTGTGTTTGCCATTTTGACTTGCCATGTATGATGTAACATTACATTCATTTTTTGATGTGCAGATTTTCTCGGGCTATTTTCTTCACTCAACTCAGCCATGTCAGACACAAGAAAAACAGAATACCATTGCTCCGATGTTCAGAATTTGTTTACTTGTCAGCAACAAAGATCCAAGTTTGCAGAAAGTATATCAGGGCCTTGAGAATTCTTATTGACATTTTTAGTACTTTATCTATCAAATATTAAGCAAAACACACTATATTAAAATATAGTATAAATTCTTGAGAAATTTGCCAGTAGCTTTAAGACAAATCAAGGGGAAAAAAACATCACACAAATTATGTTTTTGTTTTTTTTTGCAACCATTTTTATATCTTCTGTGCACAATTTTGTGAGTGGAAATTAATAATCTTTTCAATGTATTTTTTTTTTCCTGCATGAAAAACATCATCATCAGTCTGAAATAAAACAATTCACTCTTTGTCCTTTCACAGGCATAAAGAGAAAAAAAGTGAGGAAATGCATCTTTACATCAAGTCCATGTTTCATTCTATTCGCAATCACAATCATTCCAGGTTTTCTATATATATTTATATGTATTTTTAGTTTGTAGGAAATCGGTCTCTGGTCATTGCAAACAGAAGTCCAGGCCAGAAGAATCGAAGCAGAAGAAAAGTCCTTCTACAAATTTGTCCATTCATTCATTAAGTTTTTTTTCTTCTTTTTTGTCACCCTCGTCCCCCCTTGGGAATTGAGGAGGAATACAATCACAGTCTGATCTGAGGAAAAAAAAATAAAAAGATTCCGGTGACACAGCTTTGATTCTCCCACAGGCAGAGTAGCGGCACTGAGAGTGTGTGTTTTTGAGCGTGTCGGGAGAGCACACAGTAGTCAGTAAGTGGCTAATGATGGTTTAGATGATGGTTGTCATGGTGACTGTGTGGGCGGGCTGCTCTGGGGGGAGTTGGGAGAGAGGGAGGGGCTACAACTGCCCGGAGTAGTGGCAGAGGCCCGTGAGCCCTGTGCGCCTGAGGAGCTCTCCAATCCCTCAGAGTTCTCCAACATCTCCTGGATCAGAGGAGGCATGGAGCCTGGAATCTCCATCTTCAGGGTGATCACACGCTCCGCCCCTGAGAGAGATGAAAAAAAAATCGGATTATTTTCATGGAATATTAATCTTTCACGGTGCATCATTTTCATTAGATCGGGGGCTCGTCCGGGATACAGCACCTTCTACTAATCAGAGCCTCAAAGGATTTCGATATTCCGCGATTGCTGAATTTAGCAATAAAGCTTGGCAATAAAACCCAATAAAACCCATTCTGATTCTGATTCTGATTTAAAGCAACGTCAAGAAAATGTTAAATGCTCCATTTTGTGGAACTCACACATTTTTTTGTGTAGCCTATATTGTCACAGCAAAACAATAAAAGAAGTGGCATGAACTTTACTGCAAATGTTGTTTTTTTGTTGCGAAAATCTGATTATTATTATTTTTGACTAATATTGACTATATATACTGACAAATATTGGCATCCTTGGCAACTATGAGTAAAGAAGGCTGTAAAAATAATGTCTATATTGTTTAACATTCAGATATTTTGCTCAAAATTAAAAACAAAAAAAAAAAGCTGAAGAAGCTTTTTTGGATGAGAGTAGTGGTTTTCTCTTTGAAACCCTTTCACACTATTTGACTTTAGTGATATAGCTGACGTTGTCCTTACTGAATGCGACACAGCACGATAAAAGGTATCTTTTCCATGTTAAAATTATCTTTTGTTCTAACCTTTTAGCGACGGCGAACTTCTATTTTAGAAACTCGAAAGAACAAAAGCATATACTACAAAGACACTGATCACCTCGGGTAAAGATTATGTGCTTTATTCAGTGTTAAATGCTACCAATGTGAGTTTAAATATCATTTTACGTGACATTTATTACTATAAGACTAAAAAAAAGCAGCAGATAGTTTATAACTAGCAGACAGTCCAAAAATGAAAGTCTGAACAGTGACCAGTCACCCAATAGCCCTATAAATAATGTTAAAGAGGTGTAATATGTATTAATTAGATTATAAGCCATTACCATTTCATTGGGAGTGCAGTGGCTGGTTTTTAAATGTTTCTGGATGTCACAAAGCTTTGGTGCAGACAGCCAAATTGCTTGCCATTGGAATCTTGTCACATCATGTGTTGTTAGGACACTGTGTTAGATTAACCTCTGCAATTTCAGTGTTTTGTAATTTTCTTAGTCACTTCTCATTTTGTAAAGTCCACAATGAATTACAAAGTGAGTTTGGACTTTGTGGTTCCTCATATTTATAGCCATATTGGATCATATTGGAGCCATCAATTGGAAAAAACCAATCACGGTGCCAAACTTTTTGGCAGACATATTTAAAGGTATAGTTCACCCAAAGATGAAGATTCGGTTATGATTTACTCACCCATCACTTGTTCAAAATCTATTTCAAGATACACTTGTATGTTCCTTATAGTCTATCTACAAGAAATAATGAAAATAATGAAAAAAATAAAATAAAGATTTCTCAGCTCACCCTTTGCACTGATGCTCCTCAGGTCAGTAATCTTCATCAGCATCTTAGGGAACATGTGTGGTTTGTGTGGCCTTCTGTTCCTCACGTAGATCTTCAATGCTTCCAGAAGGGGTTCCTGCAGTACATCCACCTTATCAGCCTGTTCCAGGTCCTGCCGATCTGCACAAACCAACAAACACCACTTCATATTCAGCTCACAACACCTTGTGAAATCCAGCTCTCAGGCTGTGGTAGGAGAGCGTACAGATACACACTCAGACTGGAAGAGTATCAAAGAAAATACCGGTGAACCTTACAAAAAAACAAAACTGACAGGAATGTTAAAATCATCTTTAACCTCAAAATTTAAATAATCTGCATAATTACATTCTTTTTGCATTTTAACATGATCAAACTGAACATTTCGCCTCACAATTCTTCTTCATGATTAAAACAAATCTCGTAGTCGAAAACTGAATGAACGAATAATTTGATTAATAAAAATAAAGTATATACTGTACTTGATATAACCATTTATATACTAAAATAATATTTAAATTGCAAACTATTTATAAATTCATGGTTATAATGGTTACATTTTACCAGAAAGACCATAGGTTAGCAATAACTAATTCTTTAAGTAAGAACATTTATTGCACATTTATTGCATTTGTAACAGTGAATGTGGTTGTCACATCTACATATGTTATCGTTTACAACTATTTTTTACATAAAATGACAATTAGTCAAAAATGACAAACATGTTTTATTTATTTTTTACAGAATAAAGTTAAACTTATATTTAAGATATTTGCTGAAACAATCCTGCACTCATAAAATGGATTTCGCTGCTTGTTTAAATTACTTATTTAAAATGAGTTAAAACATCACCATTTATAAGTTGTTGTTTTTTTGCAACGTCATTTGTGTAAATCTACTTAAATTTTGTAAAAATGATTATGTTAACTTAATTGATTTGTGTTGGGACAACATGAAGGAATTGTGAGGAAGCCAGCATTTGTTTTTACAGTGTGAATTTCAATCACAACAAATGAAAGTATTTGTTAATCTGACCAACTGTCAAATAAATTACAATGCTTTTAGCATTGCTATCAGACCTATAAAATACACAGATATTAACATTTACTCACACCCAAACTTAATATATCTAGTATATTTAGAGAAACTGTATTTTTTTTCTATAGCTAATATGCGTCACTCTAAATATCTTAAATGCAATACCGCTACCACACACCGTGAGGCACTAGACCTCCATGTATCAATAGACATTGATATGTATATAAAAGTCCATTATATAACACTGGCACACTATGTTAGACTGTTTACATTACATTTATGTATGCACCACCACCCACCAAACTGCACAATATAAGATCTGCCGTTTAAAAAAAAACATACAAAATACAATGTACACTTATCTGGAGTATAAAAGCATAGCATGCTATTTGAACTTATAAAAACACAAATATATGTAAATATATTTTATAACAACCCATATCTGTGTATGTGTTTGTGTGTGTACCTCCACACAGCAGACATATAGCACTGAGCAGTCCCGTCTCAGCGTCATCCATCTCTAGCGGTAGTAGCTGATTAGCGAAAGCGAACACCAGATCTGTTAGCGGACCGAAGCCTGCGTTGTGCATCTGTGTTCGGTTGAGTGTTAAACCATCCGAGAACGTCATGGTGTCCTGCTCGGGTGTGTAGCGGGTGCAGATCCTCAGAATCTAAACACAGAAACACAGAGGAGACTTACATCACCATTTAAAATTGGGCTGGGAAAAATGATCAGACATAGTGATGAACGAACATGGATTAACAACATTTCTGAAAAAGAAATAAGCTTTTTTTAAAAAAGTCTTTAATGACAAGAAATAGCATGCTTAAAATTAATATATATTCTATAATTTAGTCTATAGTCTTTAAAATTAATCTATAATGGTCATGATTTGAAGTTTTTATTTAATGAATTGTTATTGTGGTATATTTATTGCAGTTCTAAGACATTCATCTATTATGGTTGTACCTATTATGTGTTAGCGTGGGTTTCCACCGGGTGCTCCGGTTTCCCCCACAGTCCAAACACATGCGGTATAGGTGAATTGGGTAAGCTAAATTGTCCGTAGTGTATGTGTGTGTGAATAAGAGTGTATAGGTGTTCCATCCATACACACTCATTCACACACATACACTACAGCCAATTTAGTGTTATTCAATTCACCTATAGCGCATGTGTTTGGACTGGGGGGAAACCGGAGCACCCAGAGGAAACCCACGCCAACACGGGGAGAACATGCAAACTCCACACAGAAATGCCAACTGACCCAGCCAGGACTCGAACCAGCAACCTTCTTGCTGTGAGGCAACAGTGCTAACCACTGAACCACTGTGCCACCTATAATATGATATTATATGATATATGATATGATATATGATATGTTATGAAATGATATTCATTCATTCATTCATTTTCATTTTCGGCTTAGTCCCTTTATTAATCTGGGGTCGCCACAGCAGAATGAACCGCCAACTTATCCAGCATATGTTTTACGCAGCGGATGCCATTCCAGCTGCAACCCATCTCTGGAAAACATCCATACACACCCATTCACACTCATACACTACGGACAATTTAGTCTACCCAATTTACCTGTACCGCATGTCTTTGGACTTGTGGGGGAAACCGGAGCACCCGGAGGAAACCCACACCAACACAGGGAGAACATGCAAACTCCACACAGAAACACCAACTGACCCAGCCGAGGCTCGAACCAGCGACCTTCTATGAAATTATATATGATATATAATATAATATAATATAATATTGGGTACGTTCGGGTATTCATGTACTACAATATATTATAGAATTTTGGTAACACTTTACAATATGGGACATGTAGTTAATGTTATTCATTCATTTATTCATTTTCTTTTCGGCTTAGTCCCTTTATTATTCTGGGGTCGCCACAGCGGAATGAACCGCCAACTTATCCAGCATATGTTTTACGCAGCGGATGCCCTTCCAGCTGCAACCCATCGTAATTAATGCTAGTCAATGCATTTACTAACATGGACAAACAATGGACAATACATTTATTAAAGTATTTATTCATTTTCAGAAATTATTAGTAAATAAAAATACAGTTGTTAATTTTTAGTTCATAATAATGCATTGGTAAACATTGAACTATGATTAATAAATACTGTTCAAGCATTGTTCATGTTAGTACATACAAAAACTAACATTAACTAAGTGTTCTATATTGTAAAGTCTTATAAGTGTTAAATAAATGATGACACATTAAAATAACAATAATATGCAAATATCAAATTATTTTGTTAAATACATTTTTTCCCATAACCTGGTTCGCTGGTTCAAGCCCCGGCTGGGTCAGTTGGCATTTTTGTGTGAAGTTTGCATGTTCTCCCCGTGTTTGCGTGGGTTTCCTCCGGGTGCTCCGGTTTCATCCACAGTCCAAAGACATGCGGTATAGGTGAATTGGGTAGGCTAAATTGTCCGTAGTGTATGTGTGTGAATGAGTGTGTATGGATGTTTCCCAGTGATGGGTTGCAGCTGGAAGGGCATCCGCTCCGTAAAACATATGCTGGATAAGTTGGCGGTTCATTCCGCTGTGGCGACCCCAGATTAATAAAGGGACTAAGCCGAAAAGAAAATGAATGAATGAATAATATAATATAAAAATGATATGTTATTTCTATTGAAATAATGTATAAGTATTTATAAATATGCAAAATCAAATAACACACTACATTTAAAATCACAATCCAATACTTAATAAGTGCTATATGTTAGTATGTTAGTCAAACACATCAAAATACTAGCGAATTGAAGATTTTAAAGTACATTAAGTGTACTTTTGTTTCTATTATTTGTTTTCCTAATCTGCAATAAACAGAAAGCTTAAAAGATTTGGATTTCACTACGAGTACACATTCCATACAATAAGTGAACTTTTTCCACAAAGGAGAGCTTGTGGGGTTTGAACTTGCAACTTTGAAAAGCCATGAGGTGTTCAACCAATGCACTCTTCAGCTTTGACCTTTGAGTGTGCAGATCTGGGCTTGTTCTTACCAGTATGTCGAGGCAGGCGGCCTTCAGCAGAGTGATCTGGTCTGCGATGGTGAGGGTGGTGAACCCTGGCAGCTGCTTGGCAAACTCCACCGTCTTTATGATACACTTTGTGGAGAGTTCGCTGAACTTATCCCATAAATCCACATCCAGAGCCACGCGCCGCTCCGAGCTATTACTCTACACACACACAGAGAAAGAGAGAGAGAGACTCAAATAAGGTACAATACACTACAAAACTATGATAAAGAAAAGCCTATTCTGCTAACCAAAGCATTTACTTGATCAAAAATATAGTAAAAAAAGACTACAATTTAAAATAGCTTTAAAATACTGAATGCAGGTTAACACTGATTTTACTCCTGTGATTCAAAGCTGAATTTTCATAATCATTACTACAGTCTTTATTGTCACATCATCCTTCAGAAATCATTCTAATATGATGATCTGCTGTTAAAGAAAGATTTATTATTATTACCAGTGTTGAAAATGGCTACTGTAATGCAGTACCGTTCAAAAATACCATTGAAATTGTATTTTATTTAAGGCTATGTTAAAGGATCACTATCTCATTTTGAAAATATTGTTTTATTTGAAGTCCCCTAGAGTTAAACAGTAGAGTTTTATTGTTTTATATGGGAGATCAGCTGAATGGACTCAAAAATGGTTGGGGACTTAAGCAATTTGGTAAAATGAAAGTTCCTTTAAACTGCTCACGAGTGAAAGTAAAGACATTTGAAGAATTTAGACGCAAAAACCTCAACGTGCCATCTAAGATTTTCTTTTTAAAATCAGTCTCTCTTTTCCTCAGCCTCTTATGATTATGATCAGTTATTTCACCTCAAAGGCAATAAAAAAATAACCTACTCTTTGCCATAAAGTGAAATTACTGAACCTACACACAAGAGCCCAAGATGTCAAATGACACTTCTTTTTTTTGTTTTTGCATCTGAACTCTTCATTTATAGTTTAACAATTATTTCAAATTAATGCCATCAATTAGAATTTACTTTTCATCAAAGAATCCTAAAATGTTAATCCACAAATATATGAAGCAGCATTAATAATGTCTGAAAAAGTGACACATGAACACCGCATGGAAACACAAGGGAGGAACAGCCCAGTGTTCTGGGAGTTATTGAGCATATCTGTAATTACAGCATTGATTTATAAGTCTGTGTCAGCTCATTACATAAAAAAATGACAAAGTCAAAACAACCAGGTTGCATAATCACAGATGAGGATTTAATTCAGTCTGCATTTGAAAAAAAATCTTATTGTTTTATTACAATATTTTTACAGTAAAGAGTTTTCTCTCTTGTGGATGTAACGTCTACTGTCTACTCAAGCATTTAGAGGGCGTGATTTTGGATGTCGGTTTTCAAATTGAGACGTAGACTTTCAGACTAATGTTAACATTTTTCGATTTCCTATTGCACCTTTTGGATACACATACTTACTTTGAAGGGACCAAAAAGTCCTAAGTCACTGTTGGAGCATTTGAAAGTCATGTCTGTCAGGGTTTGAAAGCCGTGTCAATCAGAGGATCCATCTATGAGCAGATATATGAGCAATCCACTAACAAATGAACTGATAGACAAGAATTTCAAATGCTCCAGTGTCCGTGTAAGCGCAGTGTAAAACCAGTGATTATTAGAGCCAAACAAAGCCATTTTTATTGATTGTGTGCACAATAGGAACTATTTTAATGATCTAAGCGTAAAGTTTAAACCGTACAGTGCAGGTGCACTTAGGACATGTCCAAATCCATTTTTGCTATTTTAAGGAGGGGAAAAAAGGTTGGTATGCTTTGCGCATGGTCTAAAAGGGCTATCATTATTCTCTTTATGAGTTATGGGTGTGTTTTGCGCTTAACGTGTATTAAACTAATCAGAGTCTCATCTCCCATTTCCTTTAAAGGTCCCGTGGAGTGCTTTGAAATGTGCATTTTTTGTTCGATGTCTGACGTAATCTCAACTGAAAAATGTAGAGAGGGTGGGAAATAGAGTTAAATAAAACAGCCAATAGCGTTTAGTTTTTATCTAATCAAATGAAAAGCATCTTGAAGGGGGTGGGACATGTCAAAAACTAGAGAGCATTTGATTGGTCAAGATTTGATGAGTAACTCATCAAAGTATGAGGTGACGTGATCCATTCAGGTGGAAATGACAAACTGCAAGCTTTGCATGTTTATATCAGTTTTATATTTTCTAAATGAGAATTTTGTCATTGCTTTGGAGCACACTAACTAATAGATATCCTTAAAACGTACAGAAACTACCATCTAAAAAATTGCGGGACCTTTAAGAGTGAGTAAGTACATGGAGGTGAAGAAGGCATGGGAGGAGGTAGTGTGTTTTTTATATTTATGCAGACAATAATACTAATCTTTTATTATTGAGGGCTGGTTGTGGTGCTGCTGTTTGGCAGTGTGTGCTTCTGCAGTGCTGTCAGAAACAATCATCATCAGGCATGAACTACATGCATTTGCAATCATAGCAGCATTTTCTACAGTATAGTAATTGTCTAATTGTTGAATTATGAGGATTATACTATAATCTAAATAAAAAAATAATTATATATTATATATATATATATATATATATAAATATATATATTATATATATATATATAATATATAATTTTATACTGTATATAATATATTTTATTTATATGAACCATAAAGAAAAATGCTATGTAGAGTTTTACTAAAGCACGAGACTGTGAACATTTTCGACTGATGGCACTGAAAAATAAAACGCATGAAAGAAATGCGTTACTGCGTAACAGAAAACGGAGTGAACGTTCAGTCTTACCGTGGTGTATTTGCCGAGCTGACAGAGCGAGGGGAAGGTCTCTTGGTGGGCTTTTCTGACTCTGTCGATCATCTGCTCTGTGTCTGGGCTCAGCGTGTAGTTCTCTGTGCATTCGGGCTTCTTCTCTTCTTTCTTCTTCTTATTTCTGTCATTCCTCACCGCTACACAGACAGAAAGACACACAACGGAGATCAGTGCTGGTTCTGCAGATTAAACATGGCTGAACTTCCTAAAAAGCTGGCAATTCAGTTAATCCACAAAGCAAGCACAAGAAAGCCTGATTATCTGCATGTTAAAATATGAATGGTTTGAACTAAAATGTTTTTGGAGCTGCTGTGAATGGAGAAATTATGCACAGATTATGCCAGACAATAGTTGAATTTCTTTCTTACAAAATACAACACCACAAACAATATTGTTATAATAATGCATTGTTATAAGTAAAACTATGCATAAAAAAATTTACAGAATTTTACATGAAAATATTATATAT
>CAIGQW010012936.1:6903359-6919938 GCA_903798125.1 Danio choprae | reverse complement strand
ACAATTCACCTGTACCACATGTCTTTGGACTTGTGGGGGAAACCGGAGCACCCGGAGGAAACCCACGCCAACACGGGGAGAACATGCAAACTCCACACAGAAACGCCAACTGACCCAGCCGAGGCTCGAACCAGCAACCTTCTTGCTGTGAGGCGAACGTGCTACCCACTGCGCCACTGTGAGGCCCTATTACCACTGTGTGATACATTATTATATAATAATAATATTATGAATAATAATAATAATAATAATAATAATAATAATAATAATAATAATAATAATAATAATAATAATTAAAAATATCAAAATATTTAACCTGTTAATTTATCAATCAATTATTTAAACAATGTATAAATGACGATGGTTGTTATTATAATTAGTTTTCTTCATTTTTATATATAATAATAATATAAATAATAGCTATAACTAACTATTGCTATTATGATGATTATTTTGATGATTATTATGATTATGATTATGGTCTATTTAATATATTTATGCATGTTTGTCTTTAATAAAGTATATATTGTTAATAATTTTATATTATTATTATTATTATTATTATTATTATTATACACAACATTATTTAACAGTGATAACAGTAGTAATAATAATATGTTTGTTTTTAATAAAGTATACAATGTTAATTATATTATTATTATCATTATTACATACAAAATTATTTAACAGTAATAATAATAGTAATAATAATAATAATAATAATAATAATAATAAAAATGTATAATTATAATGTTTTATTATTTTAAAAATAATAATTGTTAATTTATTAAAAGATAACAATTTAACTTTTTAAAATTACGTTGGTTATCATTATGATTAGTTTTCTTAATTTTTTTATATTTTAATAATATTACTAATAATAATAGCCATTTTTATTTTATCTAATTATTATTATTATTATTATTATTATTATTATTATTATTATTATTATTATTATTATTATTATCATTATCATTATTTAATATATATTTATTATTAGTATTAATAATAATAATAATAATAATAATAATAATAATAATAATTATTATTATTATTATTATTATTATTATTATTATTATTATTATTAATTACTACAACTACTACAACACTAAGAACAAATTTCATTAAACCAGAGAAAAATAGTCATAATTTGCTTATTTTTAAGCATATATTAAAACACTACACCAGTATTACAACATACTATAACATCATAAAGACATATACTACTACCATTGGGCAATATGTACAAAAAAAATAATCGCAAACTCTTCTTCTGCCTTGCAATATACAGGCAATATCAGTCCGAAAATGGCACATAACAGGGCACAATGCGTACATTTCTGTGTTTACAGAAAATGTGGAAAGGCTATCTGAGGTGAAAGTATGAGCTTGCTTCTCAGGCTGGTTTGGCCGTGTGTGTGTCTGTGTGTGTGTCCCAGCTGTAGCAGAGGGCAACTCAACTTGTGAGCTGAAGTTAAATTTAGAACTCTTATTTACACACCACTGCTGTCGGCCCCGGCGGGCACATCACACACACAGAACGACTGCAGACACATATCTGAAACAGCATCCATACACACAGAAACACAGACACACACACTCTCTGTCAATGTGCATGTACCCGTCTGTCTCTCTGCGGGCAGGAAGCACTCAGACAGACGTCCTAAAACAGACTGACGGAATGAAAGGCTGACTCAGCCGCGGACATGGAGAGAATGCAGGAAGGAATTGGAGAGAATGGAGGAGAAAATCAAACAAACCGAAGCTAAAACATGTGGCAATGACTGCCAAGATAAGCACATGCACGGCACGGCCACATCACTGGGCAAAACAACCAGGATGTAAGAAGAGCTAAAGGCATATGGTTAGTTTCGAGCGGATGAATGCATGTATAAACGCATGTGGGAGAAAAGAAAGGCTTTTGAGTCCATGCTAAATTGTTTATGACATGAGCTAGCTAGACCAAGGTCTATGAATGCATGTGTTTGACCAACGTCTCATTTCAAAACAGCAAGCGCTAATCCATAATTAAGTGCTATAAGCTTTGGTCACATTAGAGAAATTTTGGGTAAATTATGCAAAGCCATGAGCGTTATAGACCTTTTTTTAGGTAGGTTATATAGCTAGGCAATCTGTGCGCGCAGAAATCTGTTTGCCCATTATTGAACATGCCTATTTATTTACTTATGTGACTGTGTGTAAATATATATTTATTCACTTGTTATATGAATTTCAGTAATGATATTGACTAATAAGCAAATGATTAGATGATTTATTTACAATACCGTTAGTAAATGTATATTTTCTGTCTTTTAGTAGATATATAAGGAACTTACTTATGTATAGAAATGCATTTGATTAGGTTTGCATTGTAAACCTTAAATAAAAGCCAAAAATAAAGTATTATTTTTTTGAATTCATCTTTAAGTTTAGTTACTATACTCCCAAAATCATTCTGCATAAATCCGCAGATTTTATTATTATTATTATTTTTTTCTTTACAATTTTCCACACAGAAATAGCAAAAACTGTCTGGCCCTGGTTTTAGCCTCATGTCTGTCATTTCATTCATTCATTCATTCATTCATTCATTCATTGATTCATTGATTCATTCATTTTCCTTCGGTTTAGTCCCTGATTTATCAGGGGTCGCCACAGCGGAATGAACCGTCATCTTCTCTGGCAAGTTATACGCAATGGATGCCCTTTCAGCAGTCCCCCTAAAATCAACTATTAAACTTCTAATAATTGTCATTTTAATGTTAATAATTTTATTTTAATAATATTTTAATAAAAATAAATAAATAAAAAACTGCAATCTTGCTTCAAACACCCGCGCGATCTTAATTATACTAAATGATTGCAATTTGAAAGTTGCGTGTTTCGTCTTTTTAACCAGTATTATCATTTCTGAGTAACAAATAATCAAATAAAAGTACTGCAGTATAAACACTGATGTTTATTGGAACGATTAAAATCACCCTTTGAAAACAAATCGATGCTCTAAACGAAGGTTGGAGGAATTACATTGTTATGCCAATAGGTAAATTCTAAAACAAAACTACTTTCTAAATGTGTGTCACTGAATAATTTCCCAAAAACAATTTATCTAGCAATGAAACATCTGTTTACATATACTTATAAGCCAGTTATTTAAAAAATTAAAAAATATACATTTAAATAGTGTGTATTTAAGTATTTACTTACTTAGTTATTTATACTTCTTTCTTCCCATAATCTTTGATTATGGCAAATACTTTTTTGTCAGGGCGAAATCACCTTAAGAATGAAATCCTCGAACCTCCCATGTGCAAAACTCAGACCAGGCAAATTCACAATAAAATTTGACTGGATTTCACCAGCAAAAAAACCTACAGTAGTGACAGCGTTGAGAAAGCTGCAGTTATCATAGTGATGTCAGCATCATGTCAACATATACGTCAATTAAAATGTTAATAAAAGGTTTGACTACATCTAAAAAATGCAGGGTTCCGCACAAATGACAGATTCTGTATCAACACAAATCGAGTAAGTTAACTTGTGGATTAAATATAAAACAATTAAGTTGGCCCAAAGAAATCTCAAGAATTGCATTGTTTCAGCTCGTTCTAAATAAGTAGTTTGAAAAAGCAGCAAAATATTTATATTTCTTGAGTTTACTCTAGATCTGGCTAACGAAAAATACTGTATACTTTGAATAAATGCCTTTCTATTTATGACACATTGACTTTATTGCACAGAGCAGCTCTTTCATCAGAATCCAGAACACTTGCGTTTGTTTCATATGTCAGAATGAAAGCAAGGCATTTTCTTAAAGACACAAGCCAGCTGTTAACCAGTCATTAGTTTGATCAAGGGTTTTCAATTAATCACTAGCCGATGATAACTAATAATATAATAAATCAGATCATTTATCCCATTCTTCTGTAGGTTTTTCAGGAGTTTACAGGTACAGTAGTCCTGCCTGATCTCATGCACTGGCACAACTTGACATGTCAGTCATTCAAACAAACAGAAGAATGTTTTGACAGCACCACAGAGCCTGTGTTTTCACTTTTCAGCAAGTCAACCTGTGCACGGCCAGAAACTTCAGAAGACATGAATGCCTATGAACATTATACTGTAGAAATGTTACAAATGCAATGAATTGAAACTCTGGAATACATACATTGGATTAAAATTAAATGTATTATGGATTATGCACTGAAAAAAACAACAACATTCTGACACGTATAACAGCAGCAGTGAAAAAAATACAAGTGTTTAGGTGGTATCTAACATAAAATTATGTTTTTCATTTACTCCGAGTGTGAAGCAGGAAACCAGGCACGACAGTTATGTTTTTGAATAGAATAGAATAGAATAGAATAGAATAGAATAGAATAGAATAGAATAGAATAATAAAATAAATAAAATAGAATAGAATAATAAATTAAAATTAAAATAAACAAAATAGTAAATAAAAAATAAAACAAAACAAAATTTTATTAAATTTAAATAAATAAAAAAAATACTAGTAAAACATTTTCTATTTAAATTAAGAAAACACATTAAAATATTTATAAATAAATATTCATTCATTTATTCATTCATTTTCTTTTCGGCTTAGTCCCTTTATTAATCTGGGGTCGCCACAGCGGAATGAACCGCCAACTTATCCAGCATATATTTTACGCAGCGGATGCCCTTCCAGCCGTAACCCATCTCTGGGAAACATCCATACACACTCATTCACATACACACTCATACACTACGGCCAATTTAGCTTGCCCAATTCACCTATTGAGCACCCGGAGGAAACCCATGCGAACACGGGGAGAACATGCAAACTCCACACAGAAATGCCAACTGACCCAGCCGAGGCTCAAACCAGCGACCTTCTTGCTGTGAGGCGATTGTGCTACCCACTGCGCCACCGCGTCGCCTTATTATTATTATTATTATTATTATTATTATTATTATTATTATTATACAAAAACAAGTTAAACCCAATAAAACACACGAAAAACAAAGCAATATACAATATCCATAAAAAAACTAAACAAAAACACAATCAATTAAAAACATAAAACGTGTAGCCAGAATAATTAACACAAATAATTTGCAACAGTTTGAGCATAATAGTTCTCCTAAAATAACACTGGTCAGAATAGATTGAAGGTTTTGGTGCCCCCTTTGTACTGTGCAGCCGCATAATAGTGTGTGTGTGTGTGCAAACAAACAGATGCTCTCACTACATCAGAGAGGCAGAGAGCGAGAGATGAATGAGGTGAGACAGGGATAAACAGAATGGGAGAGCTGTGTGTGTGTGTGTGTGTGTGTGTGTGTGTGTGTGTTGTAGCATTCATGTCAGTCTGTTCTCTAATGTCAACCAAATTACACACAGAACACTTTTATATAACATACCACATTACTGCTCATTAACAACAAGCCCTCTGCTCTCTCTCTCTCTCTCTCTCTCTCTCTCTCTCTGTCTCTCTGTCTCTCTGTCTCTCTGTCTCTCTGTCTCTGTCTCTGTCTCTGTCTCTGTCTCTGTCTCTGTCTCTGTCTCTCTCTCTCTCTCTCTCTGTCTCTCTCTCGTTTTTCTCCATTTGCAGACTTCTGATTTTCTTTTTAGTAAAGCCCTAAATGTTTTTAATCATCTTGTTTTGCACACTAACCTTTCATGCCACCTAATTTCTGTTCAAATTAGTCTCCTGTCATTCTTCTGACTGCTGCTGTTAATGGCCCTTCCATCCTGATGTCCCCAAAAATATTTAAAAATAACATAATTTAGAGATTCATCTTGCATCTGCTGTGCATAACAATCTCTTTCGCTAGCTTAATAAATATAAAACATAAGACAATATTAAATAAATACACCACAAATTTCACTAAATCCAATAACTGTGCCATATTTGTCAGTTTTTTCTATAGCAATAATAAACACTGTTAAATTTTTAAACGTTAGTTCACCCTCTTACCCATTACACTGTTCATTTTCAGAACACAAATTAAGAAAACGTTATCCAATTTTTTTAATCTACATTTCTGTCACTCAGTCTAAAGTCTGTTCAGCAAACTCTTGGACACTTCAAAACATTTATAAAGAGATTTAGCTTTTTCTCATATGAATTGAACAGTGTAATCCAAGTCTCCCGATGAGCCATGATCACATTAGAAGAGGAAAAGATTTAGGCGTTTGATCACATTTAAACATTGCTTGATGTGTGAGAACCAAAGAGGTGCATTGTTGTATGTTACGTGCCACGTTTTAGCTTCTGCAAGAACCAATGAGGTTTGTTCTTTGATTGAGCTTCTGTTTATTATTGTTGATCAACGTTTGCCTGTGAATGAAAGCGAAAATAAAATCTGTTCCTATTAAAAACACTCATGTGCCTTAAGACTTGGATTGAATTACGTCCATAATATTTTCATATTTTGTTATTACTTTTTTTTTTAAAGCATCAGAGTTGAGAGAACAAAAATCTCTTAGATTGGATTCAAAAATATTTATTTGACTAATGAAAGCGAAACAATTTATTATGGGTTTATTATTTTTATTTTGAGGTAAACTAGCCCTTTAATTAAAATACTCTGAACATTATACAATCGCAATACCCTGCTAATGTCTAGAATACAAGGAAGGTCCCATAACACAATAAAACCTTTGCTTAAAAATAAAAATATTCACCAAATAAATATAAATAAAAAATGATTCACCAAAATGAAATTTTGAAATGAAAGTTTACATTTACCTAAAAAAAGCTAATTTAAATCAATAATATAAACTAAATGTATATTAAAAAAATTGTGATGTCTTCAACAACAATTGAACAAAAAATATTTTTAGAAAAACAAATAGACATTCAGGTACACCTATATGAGATGACATGAGATTGTACTGGCTATGGCCTTCCAAATCATTTTCTGCCAAAAGTGATCAAATTTTAAACCATCACTACTTTTCGTTTCTCAAATAAAACCAGGCATCTCTTACTAGCTAAAGCAGCATACACAGCATTCAGCAAAGAGGTCTAATACACCTTGAGGAAGCCATTCACAGTCACTTTGCTCAAAGATGCAATATTTCAACATTTAAGAGTGTCATATTCCAGGATTTAATTAAAAAATATGCTGTCAGCATCCCCAGAGGTCTGGGCTAAACCCTCAATATACAGTGACCCTCTCTCTCTCTCTCTCTGTCTGTCTGTCTATCTGTCTATCTCCAGGTTCAAGCTGAGGTTACATTCCTAATGTTCTGACAACCAACAAACACTGTAACTCAACCTCTGTCCTGCTCTCCTGTCTCTCTCTCTCTCTCTCTCTCTCTCTCTCTCTCTCTCTCTCTCTCTCTCTCTCTCTCTCTCTCTCTCTCTTCATCTTTAGGAGCCTTTAACTCCTCCTTCCTGACAGACAATATGTCTCCCTTTCTCTCTGTGCCTGCTGTAATCACCCGTTTATTCATCTGTGGGTTCAGGTCTGGGTCTGGGCTTGTTTAGCTCTCATTACGAGCGGCCCAAAGGGCGCTGGGAGAGGACGGGAGGGGGTATTAATCAGATTTGGGTTGGTTAAGCCCAGCTTAAGTGTGTTAGCGGGGTAGAGACAGGCCCTATGGGAGAGCAGTCACACACACACTTATCTCGCTATTAGATTATGCACTGACAGAGGGTTTGGAGTGCGAGGACCCAAGGCATTTCTTTTCTGACATGATCAAACTGTAAATGTCCACCAGATCCCAACTCCACTGCATCAACAAGTGGTACGTCTGGTCCGTTTATGACAAACCGAAACTAATGAACAACCGCCCTGAAAATCAATAGTCAAACATCACATGCAGAGAGACGCTACTCAAAATAGCAACCATGTTACCGGGTAGAAAGCAGAACTAGCGAGGCTGCACAATATATATTAATATCTCAATGTGTAATACACTGTAAAAAAAATCTTTTAGTTGAATCAAATGAACTTTTCTAGTCATCTCAACTTATATCAATCAAACGGACTAAAAATAATAAGTTACACTTTGCATAACATTCAAAAAACGTAGTTGAAACCTGATTAACTTAATAAAATACCATAAAAAACATTTGTAGACTTGACTTTTTGTCACAACAGAATGAACCACCAATTACTCTTGCATATTTTTTATGCGGTGGATACTCCAGTGCTGGGGTAAAGATGAGTGCATGTAGTGTAGGACTGTGTAAGTCTAGTTTAAAAAATTTTAAGTCTCTTGAAAAATTATACGATCTTTCTTATCGCAAAATCCCCACAAGGCTGGCTAAGAATATTATTTTGAACCCTAGTCACGTGGTGAATCATGACTTTGTACCATTATAGTCTAATTGTTCGTTCATTCATTCATTTTCTTTTTGGCTTAGTGCCTTTATTAATCTGGGGTCGCCACAGCGGAATGAACCGCCAACTTATCCAGCATATGTTTTACGCAGCGGATGCCCTTCCAGCCACAACCCATCTCTGGGAAAATAGTCTAATCGTCGATTTAAAATTTGTAAAGGGTATGTAACATACCGTTATTAAGGCTGTGCGATTTGGTGAAAATATCTATTTGGGATTTTTCTGACAGATATTGCGATTGCGATTTGATTTGCGATTTAATTTTGTAGTCAAGCTTGAAGTCAATAACCTGTAAGCCGTGGCAACAATTCTGCGACAGCTCTTAGGAATTACCTGTTTTTGTTTAGTGTCTGACTTTGAAACCAAAATATTCTCATATTAATGATGTCCTGTTTATTTTTGATATTAATTTGTTTATTAATACTTCTGAAGCAGCAGAAGCCATTATCCCAATTGTCCGCACTTTCCTGTTTGTTTTTTTTGTTTTTTATTGTGGGCGTTCCACATAGTTCGGTTGCGCAATTCTGATTGGGCAGAACGAAAGTGTGCTCAATCAATTGGCTAGTAAGACTATCACACACACAGACGGCAGTCACGCATTTGCTCTGGGCGGGGGAAATTAAATAATACATAAATATTCCATTTCACAGCCTCTTGCGATTAGCTAATCGTAACATTTCAAATTGCGATTGCGATTCGATTTCGATTAATCGCACAGCCCTAACTGTTATGCAAGACAATTTTCAGATCCAAGTCGTATGGTGGTGTAAACAGGGGTTGAAATATTTTGAGCTTGTCCGCTTACTAACACTTCCAGAGGCAGTCGGGAACGCATACTGTGGTCCAACGCATCCAAATAGCCACCTAAGACCACCTCCTCTCCGTCTGCTGGCCTCATTCCTAAACAAGACCGGAGGTGTTGTTGCCAAAAGGGACTTAATATTTGCTGTTTGATATTATTTATTAATTTTCAAAGCACAATGATCTCTTACCACTCCTTATTCTAACACAACCCCTCTGCGTTCCGTGGAAGAAAAGCAGATATGAAAGAAATGAAAGCTGCTGCTTATTGTATATCATGTTCACATGTAAATTGTGCTTATTTCACAATATTAGGTCTCAAAGAAAACAAGAAAGTGGTCGTCAAAGCAAACATGGTTATTTTGTGAGGAAATCTACAAAGAGAGTGTAGATTTTTATAAAATAATATTGAAAAACATGTCTTCATTCTGACTGTGCACAAAATCAAATAGTTCAGACATTCTTACAAATGTTGCTGGGTAAACATCATGAACATGACAGATCTGCCATTCTATTTAGAAAACTTTTATGGTAAATTAAAAGGTATGGTTATCAAACTGATGCAATCTGAACAGCTGAAAATGGAAAACATATTGTGTGTTTTGTCCGATCAGGGGCCTAAATACAAACTTTCGTAAGCAGGTCTTAAAATGTATGATCTTTCAAGATTTGTCTGTTATTACGATAGCAATATTAAACATTTTTTATACCCGCAATCCAATTCTTGCAATAAGTTTTTTATTTCTTTATTTTATTTAAAACAATGTTTTGACATTCAAATGCATTTAAGTGCATCATAAAATGGATTGAATCCAATAAGAATTTATTTGTTAAATCCGGAGCTATCTTTCAGTCATTCATTATATATAAATCAGTCAAAGTTGCCAGTTTCATTAAAATACTCAAGAACTCCAATTCATCCTGCATGGCATAGCTGGTAATACATTGCATTCTAGATACATTTAAAAATATAAGCAGGTACATATTATTGTTTACAACTTACATATAATTTCTATCTCATTGTTATTATGCTAAATATAATAAAAACAACGAAACAGGATTTCTTCATAATCTCAGTTGAGAAGCTTTTCTTTCATTCATTCATTCATTTTCTTTTCGGCTTAGTCCCTTTATTAATCAGGGGTCGCCACAGCGGAATGAACCGCCAACTCATTCAGCACACGTTTTACGCAGCGGATACCCTTCCAGCTGCAACCCATCACTGGGAAACATCCACACACACCATTCACACTCATATACTATGGACAATTTAGCTTACCCAATTCACCTATAGCACATGTCTTTGGATTTGTGGGGGAAACCGGAGCACCCAGAGGAAACTCACGCCAACACGGGGAGAGAAGCTTTTCTTCTATTTTTTCAAGTTAAACCATTTCAAGCTAATCTATAAAAATATAACCACAACACAATATTTCGGTTCATCATCAATCTCTGGCTGTAATATCATAGTTATTTCTCTGTATGGTTAGGGCATGTGTTCATGCTGAGCAGAGGAGATTAGGAGACTCCCTGCCTACACACACCTCCTGTTTATATAGCACAAACTCTCTCTCACACACACATACACCTGAATGCAGCAGCCTTGCAGTGCCTGTATGCATTTCAAATATTGGACAATGATTTCAAATCAAATGATTATTGTTTAATTAATGTCTGTCAAATATTTCATGAACATTACCATTGATTGTCAAGTACCACATCACTCCCACTCTCAAATCCACTCTTGCAAAAGTGCTTTATAAATTGCTTAATTTATAAAAGTAATTTGTTTTACACGTCATATGTCACTAAATGTGCAATATGTATAATATAACATATTAATTGTTATTTCAATGATGCAGCAGCTGAAAGTACTGAATATGAATTAAAGGTGCAGTAGGAGATGTGGGAAAATGCTAACTTTAGCCTGATAGCATTGAAAACAAGCATCCATGGTTGGCGTTGACTGGCATCACCCAATAAAACGGCTTTACCCCTGCTTCACCCCCTCCCCCGCCCTGTGGTTGTCCCACATCTGCATATACAAGTGCACAAGGGACTTTTGTAATATCGCAAAAGGAGTAGCAAAAGTCAAAGCGCTTTGATTAGAATTTGTACTGGCGGTTGTGTGTTCGACTTGTGGTTGTACAGCAAAACTGAAACAAAATGCTAAGATAAATGTGACCCATGTACACCGTTGTGTCTGTCATTTAGTTTAAGTGAAATTCACAACTAATCAGCAACTTTGAAGTCAAAACACAGGCATTTTGATTATTGTCTATGTGTGGCAATTCGAGAGATTCAGCTTTTCTCATCAGAGCTGTGAGATTAAGCGTCAACTTGAAAATACATTTAATATTATGACAATCTGGCCTCACGGTGGCGCAGTGGATAGCACGTTCGCCTCACAGCAAGAAGGTCGCTGGTTCGAGCCTCGGCTGGGTCAGTTGGCATTTCTGTGTGGAGTTTGCATGTTCTCCCCGTGTTGGCGTGGGTTTCCTCCAGGTGCTCCGGTTTCCCCCACAAGTCCAAAGACATGCGGTACAGGTGAATTGGGTAAGGTAAATTGTCCGTAGTGTATGAGTGTGAATGGGTGTGTATGGATGGTTCCCAGAGATGGGTTGCAGCTGGAAGGGCATCCGCTGCGTAAAACATATGCTGGATAAGTTGGCGGTTCTTTCTGCTGTGGCGACCCCAGATTAATAAAGGGACTAAGCCGAAAAGAAAATGAATGAATGAATATTATGACAATCTCTCACATTCAGATTTGCAAGAACTCGAGTGATAAACTGATTTACCTTTATATTTTCCCGCCATCAATGTCTGTCATTACCAGGATCAAGCATGTGAACGTGCTAATGACATATCGCATATATGGTGCGCATATATGAATCTATCTATGTTGACATGACAGACAGTTTGGAGTGCATATCGTAAAGTACAACCCGAACATTTTGATTGGACGAATGTTTTTTTTAGTCCTACGCCTTACTCTTCACTTTTCATTTACTTTAATCTTTACTATCAGAATGTGAAGAGACTTTTAACCAGTACAACAATTTTAGACTCTCTCCTATTGCACTTTTAGTATGTATTTCTGCATGTACATTATCCAGAATTCACTTTGCAATATACCAGAATATATATATATATATATATTCTTTTTTTGTATGATATAGTTAAGAAATGTCATAGCATTATTGCAAATATGATCATTTAATAAAGTACACTATTATAGTTTTTACAGTGAAGTACGGCAAATGCAGTACATCTGATTTTAATTCATTCTCCAAACATTGATGATCTTCACAATGAATCAGACATTCGAACAGGTCGATTGAATCAAATCAGTGACTTACTAAAGAAACTAAAACCACCTATTTCAGTTTTTAGAGTTTCATATCCAAGAATCATTTCATTTCATTGGTAACAGCCTATATGCGTCTCATTATTGCTAAATATATATTGACATTTAGTCATTTAGCAGTTGTCCAAAGGGACTTACAAATGAGAATATATAAAAGAAGGTGAAAGAAAAAATATGAAGCAGACATCTAATAACGTTAGTAACAAATTGATCTCATAAAGGCAAACATTCCCAAGGAAAACAATTTTGCTGTAGACATAATCCATTCCTAAAAAGGTAAATCAATATTATCAATATAAAACATATATACAGTTGAAGACAACAAGATTAGCGCTCGGCTGATATTTTATCCTTTTACAAATATTACAAGTTATGTTTAATGGAGAGAATTCTTTTTCAACACATTTTTTTAACATAATATTTCAATAACTAACTTCTAAAAACGAAACTATTTCGTTTTTTCCATGATAACAGTACACCATATTTTACTAGATATTTTGCAAGATACTAGTATGCAGTTTTAAGTGACATTTAAAGGCTTAATTAGATTAAACTTGGCAAATTACGTTAATAATAAAAAAGAAAAAAATCTTAAGGGGCCTAATGATATTAACTTTAATAGTTTTTAAACGTTTTAAAATTATTTAAAAAATTATATTTAGTATTTTAAGTCGCATACTAAACTAAAAGAAATAAATAAAAAAAGACTTTCTTTTTCGAAAAGGAGATAGACACTGTGAAAAATATCTGAAAATGTATTAAATCTTCACAGGAGGCCTAATAGTTTTGTTTTCAACTGTAACTTTCAGAAGCTTTAGAAGTCAGCTGTCATAGAGAAGCAGCATGAAAAAACAGCACAAAAACACAAAGCAAAAATAGCCTACTGTTTTCAAAGAAAATCTACAAAATATATATATTTTCTAATATCACACTTTACTAAACTACATACTGTGCATTGAAAAATGACAAAAAGGATTAGTTTTGATTAAAGATGAAATGCACAGACCCACAGCTTTGACATGAACTAGATTAATCCAGTTTTATGATTTGCTGCCATTTTTTGATTTTGACGTCACTGCAGAAGAAAAGTAGGCCAATTATGTTTCCAAAGCAAAAAGCACTCAAACCAGCCCTTTCAAAGCCATTACTGCCTTCAATTACTCCCTATTAATTCTCCAAAACAGAGATGGTTCTGTGTGCTGTTCGAGCATCTCAACAAATACTGTTGAGGTCTGAGGTACAGTGTATGGATCTGAAAGCATATGGACGGGGAGCATCAATTATTACTAGAGTGGACAGCTTTAACATTAATAGTGCAGTAGAAATGGCCAGCATCATTATTTAAACATCTTCAAGTGTTTTTTTTTTTTAAAGGAATATACAGTACTAGACAAAATTCACTAGCACACGAGGCCTGGACATATACTGAAAAACAATGCTATTATCTGATATTAGCTGAAGGAACATGAATGAAGGCAAACAAAAGAAATATAAAAATAAAAACTCCCAGTCTTAAAATGTCGATTGCAATGCTGTGTTCATATGTCAGTATATTCTGTTTCTTTTATAATTCTTTCTTTTTTCATTTGTCTAATTTCTTGTTCAATCATTTCCACTAGAACAGAAATCAATGAATTTGAAAAAACAAAACAGATTTTATAGGTACCTAATATATAATATATATTCATTCATTTATTCATTTTCCTTTGGCTTAGTCCCTTTATTTTATCAGAGGTTGCCACAGCGGAATAAACCACCAACTTATCCAGCATATGTTTACGCAGCGGATGGCTTTCCAGCCGCAACCCAGCACTGGGAAACATTCTCGCATTCACACACATATACTATAGCCAATTTAGCTTATTCAATTCACCTATAGCACATGTTTTTGGTCTGTTGGGGAAACTGGAGCACCCGGAGGAAACCCACGCAAACACGGGGAGAACATGCCAACTCCACACAGAAACGCCAACAGACCCAGCCAGGGCTCGAACCACCGACCTTCTTGCTGTGAGGCGATTGTTCTACCCACTGTGCCACCGTGCTGGCCTATGTTGAGGAAATATATTCAATACAATTTTAATTAAGAGGGGAAAAAAAAAACAAAACATAAATAATAATAAAAAATGTGTGTGTCTATTCATTTATTCATTTAGTGTCTGACGCTTATACGGGGCTTATTTTTTATAATAAAAAACTATATACAAAAAAATACAACTAAAACTGTATTAAATTGTATAACAATTTAAAAAAAAACATTTAATCTAAAATTAAAATCACAAGCAGCAAATCAAAAACAAAATCAATGTATAAAAAATCCTACAACAGTAACTTAAACATACAAAAAGTGCTTGGTGACACTGAATAATAATTTAGCATTGAAAATGTACAAAATTTAAGTCAGATTAACACATCAAGGCCTCAATGTTTCACTTTTAAGATATCGATAACGAGTTTCCCAGTGCTGGGTTGTGGTGGAAAGGCATCTGCCTCGTAGAACATATGCCAGAACAATTGGTGGTTCATTCCGCTGTGGTTCATTCCCTGATATATCATGAACTAACCCGAAGGATAGTGAGTGAGTGATATCAATAATAATCAATTAATTTTAATAAAGATCATTCCAATCAGTGGTGCTTTCACAGAGACGTTCGATCTCATGGGTAATCAAGACTGCATGTTGCAGAAAAAAAGGGTTGAATGAAAACAGAAAGTCTCTCTTGTCCTCAATAATTAAAGCAAAATAAGAGCGAGCCCTTTCGCTCTGCTGTGCAGGTCACATCTGAACTTTATTTCCCATCATGCACCTGTCCCACGGGGGAGAATGCATGCACATATGTAGACTATTTCAGAGGTCATGAGTTTGTTGAGCAGGGCTAATATTTTTCATGTATATGTGTGTGCGCTTGTGAGGATTTTCAGAGGATCAGACGATCTGGTTGCCTCTTCAGACATCAATTTCCTGAGAGATTCTGAGGGACTTTGAAGACCTAAACACAGAGATCAGCTCTTCCTGAGCCGAGGGTCAACATATTCACAACAGCAGCAGCATATGGAGTTTACAACTACATGATCAACACACTCAAGAGCACTCGAGTCAGTCAATGAGCGTCTGAGGAAAAAAAAAAATCAATGAAACAATCACTTATAAAATGTGTGAATATAGATAAGCAGATCAGCCATTCAACACAAACTATTTATTAACAGACGCGCAACCGCATGGCCTGTTTAACATCACTCAGTTAATAATTGATAATTATTAGATAGTACTTTGATTAACACTATGGTAATTAGATATAATTGCTACTTCAGAATAGAGATATTATTATGATAATATTTTGAACTGCTTTTTAATTGTATTACTTTCCGTGTTCACTTTAATTTGAATGTTTAGTGAGGATTTAGTGCCGTTTTTTCTTTCTTTTGTCTTTTTAATAGCTTTTCCCAAATCCAAAATATGTCAGTCTAATAGACTTTATTCTTGGATGTTTATATCTTCTAAATATGAATATCGTCACTGTTGTGGAGCACACTAGCTCATAGATATCCTTAAGACTAACATGCTGATACTAACTAACTTTATTTTAATTTCATGGGACCTTAAAAGAATGCAACAGCTTCGCAAAATCAATCAGAAAAAAAAATCAGAAAAAAATTACTGCAAGAAATCAAACTTATCTATTGTGGACGTCAAGGAAAAACATATAATTAAAAAAAACTAAAAAACAATGCACCATTTTGGCAGCACAATCGAAGTAAATCTCATCAAAGCTATTCCACAAAAACAAAATGTGTCCATTTTTCCAAAAGTTACTTTAAAAATTCCAAGGTTTCAGATTTTGTTTTGTCCACTGGACCAACAACACAAACACAACATGTGAAAAGCATGCTGCATAAACCGTGGCCATATATCAACCCAGATCTTGAGAATGTAACACTGAGAAATAAGATTCCTCAACTTCCAAAAAGTTCATTTAAGATTTTATTTTTAAATGAACCTTTTTATTACAATGGTAGCATTTCAATTATTATTATTATTATTATTATTATTATTATTATTATTATTATTAT
>CAIGQW010012936.1:6899647-6902959 GCA_903798125.1 Danio choprae | reverse complement strand
CCACAAGTCCAAAGACATGCGGTACAGGTGAATTGGGTAAGCTAAATTGGCCGTAGTGTATGAGTGTGTATGGATGTGTGTGGATGTTTCCTAGTGATGGGTTGCACTGGAAGGGCATCCGCTGCGTAAAACATATGCTGGATAAGTTGGCGGTTCATTCTGCTGTGGCGACCCCTGATTAATAAAGGGACTAAGCCGAAAAGAAAATGAATGAATAATAACAACAATAATAATAATAATAATAATAATGTCTTACACTTTAAAGAAAAATCTGTAAACCAATAGTTTTCTACATTTTGGGATTTTTTTTGTGATTTGTTTTTTCTTCATTTAGTTTTATTTTGAATTGAATTATGGGACCTTGATCTTTCTTATGACAACTTTTTATGTTGAAAAGTTTGAAAAAGTTACTTTTATTGACATTTTAATCATTTGAAGTAATATATTGTCTGCGTTGGTGTTGTAAATTACAGTACAAAAACCTAAAAAAAACTGAAAAAAATTTTTTCCATTATTTTACAGACTCTATACATTATTTCTTAGAAAATATATGGATTATGACGACTAAAATGTCAATAAAAGTCACTTTGTTAAACTGCACGGTTGAATTTGCAACATTGAATGTCAACAGAGCAGAGATCAAGCTCCCATAATGCAATCCATAACCATGAATAAATAAGAAAATCCATGAATAACGAAACCCGGAACCTGTTAATTAATAGATTAAAATGCCAAAATCACCATATTAAACAGAAAAAACATAAAACAAAAAAAGAAGAAGAAAAAACAGCTAGAAGCCAGGCTCATCTCATCATAGCAACAGCACTGACAACCCACAGCACTGGGTAAACTGACCCTGTAACCAAACCCACCTACCTATTACATTTCATAAAGTCAATGGGTGACCCCTGATGTACTGTTCCGCAGTGAGATGCAAGATGATTGCTTCTCCTGCTTGTACACTTTAAACAGAACACCGCAATTTCAAATTGTCATAACTTATTAATCAAACTGCCTACATAAACACCAATTCAGCAACTAGACCCACTATTATTAACAGCTTGAAGTCCTGCTGGTATATGGAGGGTCAATACATTCTCACTAACATATTTAGGCTCGGTCAGAACCCCATTTTATGATGCGCAGGGTCCTACGTTGCTTTAAATGAGAAATGATCATCAACATGCTGACATGAAAGTCATAGCCAATTTTATTGTTATGCTTAAATGACATATTGGGTAATATTTTTACTGTTAATTAGTTGTGAGTTTTTCTAAAGTAAAAAAAAAGAAGAAAAATAATCATAATGAAGTTTATCGTTAACTGTTTGTAATCTTTTGATTTTATTTAATTTGTCAGTTTTTTAAAATGCATGTTGTCAGATTCCTTAGAATCAATATGAATCTCTTAAAATTGAATACTATTAGATTTCATTCATTCATTTTCATTTCGGCTTAGTCCCTTTATTAATCTGGGGTCGCCACAGTGGAATGAACCGCCAACTTATCCAGCATATGTTTTACGCAGCAGATGCCCTTCCAGCTGCAACCAATCACCGGGAAACATCCACACACTCTCATTTACACACATACACTACGGACAATTTAGCTTACCCAATTCACCTATAGCGCATGTCTTTGGACTTGTGGGGGAAACCGGAGCACCCGGAGGAAACCCACGCCAACACGGGGAGAACATGCAAACTCCACACAGAAGCGCCAACTGACCCCGCTGAGGCTCGAACCAGCGACCATCTTGCTGTGAGGCGAACGTGCTACCCACTGCGCCACCGTGAGGCCACTATTAGATTTATTCAGTAAAAAAAATATGAATATGATATAAATATATCTGTCTTTAGAAAAAGACAGATCCAATTAGTTAAGTTCTATAAGATTGGTTTACTTAATATTCAGGGGCAAAATTGAAGCAGCTCAATACCCCACACAATAGATGAATTAATAAACACACTGAATTTATTGATATTATTACATAAATCTTGTTCTTATTTGTTTCAATTATGTTTAACTAAGAATTATCAATCACATAAAGTTTATTGGTTCATTTATGTTAAAAGTGTATGTGTGTGAATAAGTGTGTATGGATGTTTCCCAGTGATGGGTTGCAGCTGGAAGGGCATTCGCTGTGTAAAACATGTGCTGGATAAGTTGGCGGTTCATTCCGCTGTGGCAACCCCAGATTAATAAAGGGACTAAGCCGAAAAGAAAATGAATGAATGAATTATGTTAAAAGTATGTAATCCAAATGATATGCCATCAGAATACAAAAATCGTATTTGTTAGGCCTAAATATTTTTAGAGTGACACATTTATGAGCACAATAACCAGCTGTTAGCCCAAAAGCTTACTATTTGTCAATATTGTCAATATAAAACACAGGATGTAGCAGGAATATACAAAACAGTCTCTATTTTTATCAAAATATATGAATATTCCAAGCATTATAAGACAGCACAAGTTGTTTCTGGGAAGAATAGATGCGATTATCATCTCAATTCTCAAAAACTTTGATGTCAAATGAACTAAAAACATTGTCATGCAATCATCATAAAAACAACACTGAACTGTACTGAGGGTAGTCAATTATAACACAGACTATTTACATAGTGAATAGAGTGTTACATAGAGTGTTCTTTAAAATGTGCATATTGTTTTTAATGTTTGACGTAAATTTAAACTGAAACATGAAGACAAGGTGGAACAGGATAGTATGTTAAAAAATAAAAAATACCCTTTAAAAAAAATTTAATCGCCAATAGCGTTTCATTATGATCACAGCTTCGTCAGTGTATCAAATGGAAAGCAAATGAGTAATGTTATTACATGTCAGATACTATAGATCATTTGACTGGCCAGAATATTTGATGACAAACTGAAGTATTAGGTGACGTCAAAAAAATTGTTGATCCATTTAGGCAGAAGTGACAAACCGCAAGCTTTGGATGTTTATATCCTCTAAATGTGAATAGTGTCACTGTTGTGGAGCACACTAGCTCATAGATATCCGTAAGACTAACATGCTGATACTAACTAACTTTATTTTAATTTCATGGGACCTTTAAAGGAATGCAACAGCTTTGTAAATGAAATAAAAGTAGGGGAAAAAATTACTGCAAGAAATCAAACTTATCTTTTGGGGATGCCAAGGAAAAACATATAATGAAAAAAACTAAAATCAATGCACCATTTTAGCAGCACAATCAAGGTAAATCTCATCAAAGCTATTCCACAACATGTGTCAATTTTTCTAAAAGTTACTTTAAAAATTCCAAGGTTTCCACAGGTTTTGTTTTGT
>CAIGQW010012936.1:6887147-6894647 GCA_903798125.1 Danio choprae | reverse complement strand
TAGTCAATATAATATTGAACCGTTTGGGATTACCTCCATGTACCTTCATGTCGGTTTTGCATTTAACTTTAACCCTCATGTTGTCTCAGGATTCTGTTTATACGGGTCACCCTGCGATGACCCGCTTCCACTAAACCTTTAAAATAAAGCAGCTAGATTTAATTTCTGTTAGATTGTATTAATTTAGTATTGTATTTTGCTTGTAGAGTTTTTTCTTTATTTTTATTCATATACCAAACCTTAAAGAAAAGGTGACTCTAAAACCAAAAAACAAACCGGACCATGAGAAGTCTGTATGGTGCACCCCTAGTAGACACTCATAGTTATTATTTTGGTGTCAATCAGTCACTTGTTTCATTTGTATTGAACCAGTCATTTTGAACAAATTGTTCGAATGAAAACAGGAATTTGCCATCCACTGAAGGATCCATGACAGGCCTAAACCAGCTAAAGCAATCGGGAATGCATACTCAGCGAAAGAAATGTTGATTAATCACAATCAATCAATCAATCAAAATATCAAGACACCATTAATGATAAAGTGACAGTTTACGCTCACTTGAACACAAAAGAAGATATTTTGAAGAAAGCTGAAAACCTGTAACCATTGGCTTCCATAGTCAATGGTTACTTACAGGTATCCAACATTTAAAAAAGAATAATTTTTATTCTTCTTTTGTGTTTAGCAGAAGAAAGAAACTCGTAAATGTTTGAAACAAGAATAAGGGTGAGTAAATTATGACAGAATGTTTATTTCTGGGTGAACTAGGTGGAAATATACATGTATATTAAATTTCTAACCTCTTCATTGATTGTATTTCAGTCTGTGCACATGATGTGTTCTGTCGAGAAAGAAAAACAGCTACAAACACTCCATTTATAGCTGCTTTTAGCAGAAAACAAACTTGCGTAACAAAACAGTTCACATCATTCCTTCCCTGTGGATAAAGTAATAAAGTGTCAACACGTATCCTGTGCCATTCATTTTACTGCGACTGTGCTAAAAGCTTCCTGTGTATAACAGCACGCACATTAAAAGACAGAATTATGAAACTTCTCTGACCTAAAATGGCCAGAACACACATCACATCAATACACAATTTCATCACCTTCCAAACCCATCAGATAGAACTTCCCAAAAATTATGTCAATACACAACTGATAACACACACACACATGCCCCTGCCCCAATAAGAAATCAGATAACAGCGCAACTCACACAAAGCACTGACTTGTAAGAAAAGGCATGAATAGGATTTAAAAATAGAAAATATTATTAAGAACACTGCATATATAAACAGGAGTGTGTACAAAAGTCTGTGGGTGCAGTATGAAGGGGAGTTTGAGCGTGTGTGTGACTGTCATGTGAATAAGAGGCAGCGCATTCCTTCACGCTGAGGCGTGTAATCTCTCTGGAAACCCCACCTCAGCGCTGAGAGAAGCCGACTATCAAAGATCAAGTGCGTTTGATCCTGATCGACCCCCGTAAAGACCCTGAGCCGTCAGTCTGATGACTGAAAGCATACGGACACATCAACACACTCGTCTCTCCGTCTCATTTAGAAAGGAGTTACTGTATCCAGCAGAACATAACGTAAAAACACGCACTGCTAAAGTCGCGTTACTGATACTGAAAACAACAATAGCTGCAAATATTCCTCCATAATCAACATACATGTAAATATTATTATGGATATTTTCAAGGGCTAGTTTCAAAGGAGCCAAACACTTCTGAGAGGATTCGAATGACATGAGGGTGAGTCATTGATAACAGAATTTTCATTTTTGGGGGAATTAACCCTTTAACTCAGAATGGAATATTTCACTAAATCATGTTTAGAAACAAAATGTAGGAAATGTATATTGTTAATGGCTGTGTACAAAATCACATCCTACTTTACCATACAGGCAAAAAAAAAACAAATTAAAATAGTACCTACACATCTAAAAAATTAGATGACAAAAGGTCATGACAGCCATAAGTTAATCAGGCTTCAACAAATGTTTTCAAGTTATGAAAAGTTTCACTTAATATTTTTAGTCAGTTTGATTGATGCAAGTTGAGATGACTACAAGACTTCATTTGATTCAACTCGAAAACCTGAGCAAGAAACAGCAAGAGATTTCTTTACAGTGTACTAATTCAGAAGCTGATGGGCATTTACTATTCCTATAAGGCCACAGGAGAGGATTTAAGAATGGAGGTAATGCAGATGACGCTGGTTGGTCACAGGACAAGTAACAACCTGGCAAATGTAGCATTTATTTATTTATTTTTTTTACCACACACATTCACACTGATACATTTCCATCAGTTGTGAAATAATTAGCAGTAAGAACAGAGTTGAGAGTGTTTGTGATTTAGGATCACATTTTTTTCAGCGATGCAGAAACAGCTACTTTAAAATAAACTTTTACCCTAAAGTAGTAAATAAACATTTTTGGAGTACATTTGACGGTAAAACACTTTTTTTTCCAATTTTAAGATTTATTCAATGTGTTTATTTGAAAACTTAATATTATTCATTTCTAAGTACAAATGATTAATACATATTTTTATTTATGTTTACTTTTAGTTTCTTATAATAACTTTCCTTTTCAAACCCCTAATCAAATTATGCAATGTTTTGATTCAACTGTTGGTTTGATTCATGCATTAAGGTCTTTAGAAATTATTGTTATTATTTTTTTTAAACACCCACTGTATCTGGATAAAATACTTCTAATACCAAGGCTATAAAGTATATCACTGTTGATGACAAATTTAAACTATACAAAGATAACGGCACATAAGCCATTCCTTTATATATCTCAGTGCTTACAGAAAGCCTATAATGCACTTTAGCCAAGAGTGAGGGTCTCCTGATTGTTCAAAGTACACTGACATAAAGCATATCTTATCCGTAGACTTCCAACAAAGCTTGCACTTTTGACTGAAACGTACTGATCTTTGCTGATATGACGCTATAAAACCTTTGTGTGCATATATGGACATTTATATGCTGTATTGCATTTTTATTCTAATTAAATATTATTTGATCATCTATATTTCAACATTTATTTTAGAGGCAATCATTTGATTTTATAGCATCACATCATATTTGGGTTATTCTGTAACATTAGTTTAAAAAAAAGAAATTATTAGGCAATACAATAGCTGAAAGAATCGAGGACAAGCATGTAAAAGTTGTTAACTGAAAAACTAGGTCAGACCTACTATGCATATTTCAGCATTGCATGTTAATGTGATTAATTCACTTTTTTTGTATTATCGTTGCCTGTTTTGGATGACAATCTGATGCCGCTGATTGAAATAATACAAGATAAAGATTTAACAGTCTGCTCTTTCCTAAGACTCCTTCAGTGTTTACGTCTCCGTTTCTATGCCAAAGGTTGCGGATTTTGTGACCCTGCGCACTCTAGGTCAACTATCCACAATGGATCTATTAAGCAACAGGAGATCAAGATCTGTTCAAATGTGCAAAAAGGACTTTCCTCTTCATCACATTTCTCTCTCACACACGACCCATAAAGCACGTTTTCATTAAGCACAACACAATTGTAACATTCACAGGCCCCCCTAATAACCTTGCTCTGAATTTCATTCATATTCTCTGTTCCAGCACGTTAACAAGCTGTCATAAGTGCTCATTAACAGTTCTCAAGAGACCAGATCTGAGGAATTAAATGCCTTCAGATCCATGCACTTTATATGAATGGCTCGATATTAGTGAATCTAATATGCCAGCTTTGATGATGGAAAGAAACAAACGAGAGCATGTTAAATCCAGGCAGAAAATCTGCATGCTGCTATATGGAGCAGTGTGTGTGCGTATGTGTGAGTGTGTAAGTGGGTCAACCAGCTGGATTTACATGTCAGCATATGAATGACTGTCAAACACTGAATTACATAAGACCAACTAGAATGCATTTTCAGCTGACCAGAGTGATAGAAACGAGGTGTTTACTGAATGAAAGTGCACGTACAGTGGTTGGATCCGCTCCAGTGCTGATGTCTGATGGATGAGCTGAAGGGATGGGGCATCTTGTCCGGGATCAGACATCCTCTGCTCTGATTATAGTAATCCATCATGAGGAAAGGGTTCACATCCACACTCTCATACATGATCAGATCAGACACAATTCCTCAAGACAACGGCTGATCCACGACTGTACACTTCACATGGAGCTTTAACAGAGCGATGGATCCATCCCAGGCATCCCGGTTATTCCCAGCGGAGATCAGGAACTACAGAAGCGAGTAAAACTACAGCTGAAGAGCGAGTGCATGATCAGGGATCGGTGCGATCAATGTCCGCTGAAATACTTTTTGCAAAAAATTAAATTTAAATTTTTATATTAACAGAAAAGATCAACAATGTCCTTGTTTCAAACGTGCAATGTCTAGGAAGTAGATATTTTAGACAATAGCTTATTATGTTTTGTATTACTCAAAATCTCGCATTAGTAAAACAGTAATAATAAAAATAAAACATTACAGAATGAACGACACGGCAATAAATCCATCAAATGTCCAGTGTTGAAAAGAGGAGTTTGGTCCAGTATTATTAGCGGAGCTCCGGTTATTTAGTCTCGTTTATATCTCCGTGATATGGTTCATCGATATTTAAACGGGTTCCTTTTAAATGTCTCGAGTCCTCCCGGTTGGAAACAGCGCACAGACGCGGGTTTAATCAGCTTGTGTGTGCTTGTGTTGTTAATCCGCGCGGAACTCGTGCGTTCAGGCTCACGGAGCTGTTGAGAGTGTGAGAGGATCTTGACGAGACCGAGCAGCTGTCTGTAAACTCCGCCCATTGACGATGACGGAATGGGTGACTGCACTCAGACCACGCCCACAACTACATTTTAGCCTTTAATCTGGCCCGCCTTAACGTCTCTGTCATTAAAGCCCCGCCCACATTACGTCTCTCTCACAATGAACAGGTCAAATAAAATAATTAAGGTGGATTTAAGAGCTTTATTTTTCTGTATTTTTTTGGGCAAAATAAAATAAAATAAAATAACACATAACTTGTGGAAATCTATTCTTAAAAAAAAAGTTAAGTTTCTTTTAAATAGTTAAAAACAATAATTACAAAGAGTAACATTAAGTCTCACTCACACTAAACAGGTCAAAAAAATAGCAGGCATAAAAAATGCAATAGCAGGCATAGAAAAAATAAATCAATTAGAATAGCTTTCTAACATAACTATGGCTCAGTGGAAATTGATTGTTTTTTTCACAGACAAAAAAAACTTTTGCTTAGGAGTAAATTTTTTAAAATGTAAAAATAAAAACAATAATTACAAAGCCTTTGCGATATATATCAAATGATACCACAACACTTTTGGTTGACCTTATCCATGATCAGATCTAGACCATGATCTTTATACTAGGGCACATGCTCTTTTTATTTATAAAATTGGCATAATATTTACTTCATAATTTTTCTATTACTATCTAAAAGTTTCTGTAGAAAACAAATGTTTGAAATAGTCAAGTAAGAATACGCCAAGAATACTAAAGTATATTTCAGTTTGTCTTATTCTGATTTTTAACCAACGTTCAATGCTAAAATGTTATACCGAGCAATAAACATTTCTTTAAAAAGAAGACACATAACTTGTGTAACAGGAGTTTAAAATTCAAGAATTTAATTGCACACTTTGACAAAGCCGTTGTTGAAACTTTACAGCATGAATCTGTGGCCAAAAAAAAGTCCAGAATTCAGAAAAACACCGGCAAGCAAAACAACTTTTACCCAAGTTCTAGTTCAAATTCTGACAGATTTTAGATGAGGAAATTGCATAGGAACTGCATCTATAAGACTCTAAGCTGTCCAAATTCCACACTTTATGAGTTAAACACTACACATCTTCTAAGTTTTCCTTTCTTAAACCAACTTCAGGGTTCCGCCTCCTTCTGAACTAGTTTGGCCCTTCTCTAGTTCTCTCATGGCTCATTTATCTCTCTCTCTCCATTGCAGTCTTACTAATTTGCCTAATGTTATGCGGCTGAACTTTTCCTGAACCCATGGAAGCAGTCAGCCTCACCTCTCAATGACCCACTCCATGACACCGATTCGCTTCCATGCCTTTCTCATCTGACATCACACAAAGGCGTTCCACCTTGTTCACCAGTCTTACACAACCACACTCAGCAAGAATAGCGCTTTCCTTTGACTGATGCGCTGAAAGTTTCCAGAGAAACGGCTTCAAATGAGTCACAAAACAACACCACCTTCTTGGAGGTGGCTTAGTATAGTTTTTTTAGTTGCATGTTTCACTTTTCCAGCAAATCTCCAAAGTATTATGTTAAAAGTTGACTCAAGAAAGAGGAAAGCACCCTATACTGACAGTGTGTGTGTGTGTGTGTGTGTGTGTGTGATAAAAATGAAAATGAAAACCCCGATGAACTGCATAATGAGATGGTTGAGAGCGCTCCAAAAAGCTTCTTCAGTTACAGAATAGTTTAAGTCCTAAAACATGCCAGTAATTGTGTCTCCAAAAAGTATATAAGATAGTGTTTACACTTTAGCGTAGTAGTTAAAGTGATAGTTCACACAAAAATGAAACGATTGTTACTATTTACTCATCTTTAAGTGGCTGCAAATTGTAGAAAGTTTCTTTATTCTGTTGAACACACAAAAAAAGCTAAAAACACACGTAACCATTGACATCCATAGTAGGAAAACCAAATATGATGGAAGTCAGTAGGTACAAGTTTCCAGCTTTTTTCCCAGAATATCTTCTTTTGTGTTTAACAGAATAGAAGAAACCCATAAAGGTTTGCAACCACCTGATGATAAGTAAGTAATGAGTAAAGTTTAAGTTCCCTTAAGGACTTCCTTAATTTGGTCCAGATCAAATGCTTGCAAAAGCCCTGGTTCACGTTGCATTCACACTTTCGTAATGTTTAAGACTAAACCTAAAAACACAAAATCAAAGGTAGCATCTTTTATAATGGACATTTTGTGATAACTAAAAACAAATATCTGTGTTCTGAGATAAATGTCCTTGCTGTGTGTGTACATTTGAAGATCTGAATCAGCTGAGAACTTGTGAACTGCTTATAAAATGTCTAAAGGAGTCATAAAAGTGGCAGGAATTCCTTGATCAGACACCAATAAAAATCTGCTGCAAGATGATGCGTTTCTGATGGCTGCATTAAACCGTAATGGCCAACATTGAGGTGCCATTTCCACTAGTGCATTTTCGTTTTTAAAATGGAATTTTAGAATGATAAAGCTCATCGTCCAGACTGGCGTTTTAATGCATTTCAGACAAGCGATCTCAGAGATCTATACAGTCCAAAATGCAAAATACGTGACCATTCATGCCCACTTGGCATGTGCACGTTTCGCCAGAATCCATACTTGTAGTCTACTTGTTGTGTATGAGAAGACGAATAGAAACCCATTGAAATAAATGCGCATAAAAAGTTTGCAAAACATTCACCACCAATAGAAACCCGTTTTAAAAATGCACATAAACAGTTTG
>CAIGQW010012936.1:6747800-6763177 GCA_903798125.1 Danio choprae | reverse complement strand
AATGAATGAATGAATGAATGAATGAATGAATGAATGAATGAATGAATGAAAAATGTACACTGAGTTATGTGCTGTACAGTGCTTCCATATTGGTCTAATCAAAAATCCTTATTCAGTTGGGATAAAGTAAATAGCACTCCTGTAAATAAACAAATACATTTTAAAATAATTTTAATATGGTAAACAAAACTAAACATTGAACCACATGATTGATTGATTTGAATATTTTGTGAAAATTCTACTTTATTTTTGTATATCATTCATTCATTCATTTATTTTCCTTCGGCTTAGCCCCTTTATTCATCAGGGGTCGCCACAACGGAATGAACCAACAACTTATCCAGCATATGTTTTACACAGCGCATGCCCTTCCAGCTGCAGCCCAGTACTGGGAAACATTCACACTCATTCACACACATACACTACGACCAATTTAGTTTAGAACCCGGAGCAAACCCATGCGAACACGGGGAGAACATGCAAACTCAACACAGAAATGTCAACTGACCCAGCTGGGACTCGAAGCATCTACCTTCTTGCTGTGAGACGACAGTGCTACCCACTGGGCCACCGTGTCATCCCATTTTTATATATCAACTTCTGTTATTGCTATTGTGATTATGATATTGTTATTGATTAATGATGTAGTGTTTAAAGCACTATGCTGAAATACATTTCTGAGGGAAACATTTTGACTGAGAACAGTCTTTATAGTAAATATAATCTTTCTTTCTGTATCTTATGTTTTTGTTTTGTAAATGAAAGTCTGCATCAGAAAGTCATCAGAGGCCAATGGCTTGACAAACAACACCACGATCTCAATATTTTTACAAGGATCAACAAGGCACCTGAGCAGACAAGCCTTGTCCTGTTGGATGCATCTGCAACTTTCCCCTTACAGTACTTTTCAAAGAGGTCAGAAGGAGCGGAAGTGTGGCGCTGCCTTTAGAAACACGTCCAATCATGCTGACAGGACTGTAAGCATCCATCAGAGTGATAACACTGATGAACAGCAGGAGTCGGACGTGTCTAGAGACCCCCGAGGAAGTGTTACTATATACTCCTGGGTGCAAGATATAGAATTTCATACCCGAAGGAAACTATAAATATTTCATGATGTGATGTGTTATGATGTAAAACAGACTGTGTGCTGCCTCTGAGGAATTCTTCTCAATTTGCTTCATAAGTGGCAGATCTGGCTCTCAGACGGAAGTTTTCAAACTAAATTACAGTACGGCAAGACAAGTTTGTGTTTCTATAACAGAAGTGTGCTGTACAAACCCTTTTTTTACACTTCCAATGATAGTTACTTCAGTCAATATTAGCATCACCCTACATTGTTATAGAGCCTGTTAAGCTTTAACAGCAATGTAAAAATAACAAAATTGCAACATCATCTTGGAATATACGTTCACCCCAAAATGAAAATTCTCTCATTTACTCATCGTTTCAACCCTTTATGCAATTATATTTTTTGTTTATATAAAACTGTTGGAAACCTGTAACCATTAAGGTTCATGGTAGGAAAAACAAATACTATGGAAGTCAGTGGTTACAGGTTTCGAACATTCTTCAGAATACCTTATTTTGTGTTCAACAAAAGAAAGATTTTGACAACTAATAAAGATTTTGAATCAAATCTTAAATATCTTCTTTTGTGTTTAATAGAGGAAAGAAAGAACCCGGTCAGTGGTTACAGGTTTTCAGTTTTCTTCAGAATACCTTATTTTGTGTTCAACAGACGAAAGAAACTAATAATGATTTTGGGTGAACTATTCATTTCTTTTCGGCTTAGTCCCTTTATTAATCTGAGGTCGCCACAGTGGAATGAACCGCCAACTTATCCAGCATATGTTTTACGCAGCGGATGCCCTTCCAGCTGCAACCCATCACTGGGAAACATCCATGCACTCTCATTCACACACATACACTACGGACAATTTAGCTTACCCAATTCACCTGTACCGCATGTCTTTGGAATTGTGGGGGAAACCGGAGCACCCAGAGGAAAACCACGCAAACATGGGAAGAACATGCAAACTCCACACAGAAACGCCAACTGACCCAGCTGGGTCTCGAACCAGCGACCTTCTTGCTGTGAGGCGATTGTGCTACCCACTGCACCACCATGCTGCCCTGGGTGAACTATCCCTTTAAATGAAGTTGTTTTTCTAATATTATGAATTATAAAGAGAGTTATCAGACATGTCAACTGTTTTGGTGACACAACTGCAGTGTTGGTGCATTATAAATTTAAAGTGAAAAATTTCCCTCATTAAAACGTACAACACACAAATGAATGAACAATGCAAACATGCACACTGTCAGGTCCTTGAACAATGAACAAAGGCTGATAAGATCAGTAGCATGCAATATGAACTGGAACTAAATGTCACTTGCTTTAAGCTGTTTTCCATAATCCTTACAAACATGTACCATGGTAACCATAGTGTCAACCAAAAATAAAAATAATAATACAGTTACTATTGCTTTTGTCACGACAACAAATCTGTATTTTGATATTACTAAGGAAAAGCAGCCTTTTAGATGATTCATTCATTCATTCATTTTCATTTCGGCTTAGTCCCTTTATTAATCTGGGGTCGCCACAGCGGAATGAACCGCCAACTTATCCAGCATATGTTTTACGCAGCGGATGCCCTTCCAGCTGCAACCCATCTCTGGGAAACATCCATACACACCCATTCACACTCATGCACTACGGACAATTTAGCTTACCCAATTCACCTATACCGCATGTCTTTGGACTTGTGGGGGAAACCGGAGCACCCGGAGGAAACCCACGCCAACACAGGGAGAACATGCAAACTCCACACAGAAAGGCCAACTGACCCAGCCGAGGCTCGATAATGCTTTGTATATTAGAAAAAAACACTATATAACTACCATGTTCAATAAGCAATAAGGACAGAAAAAAGTAAAAAGACAAATGAAAAACTGACTATATCTGCTCAGTTAGAGCAGAAAGGGAAAATGACAAGCTGACTGACAGCAGGCTGTTTCACCTCAGCACCTGACAACCCCGCAGAGAGATATTATTGTTTCTTTGCCTCACAAAAAGATGTTGTGAAGTGATTTCAACAAGAGAAAGAGCCAAAACACACACTTACAGTTAGTTCTGAGACAGTCACATACTACAGTAGTTCAAACTGCAAAAAAAGTATGGCCGTTTTAGCTCAGCAATTTCAGCTATTGTCTTGTTACAGACTAACAAGCCAAGAGATATTAAAGGGCAGTTGAAACTTAACATACACTCCACACTGGGACATTAGTGACTTTACATCTTGTCTTTACATCTTGTAAAAAGGGTTATGTCCCTTTTTACAAGATGTAAAGACACGATGTAAAGTCACTAATGTCCCAGTGTGGAGTGTATGTTAAGTTTCAACTCAAAATATCCCACAGTTAATTTTGTTTGTCTCTTTGAAACTGCCCATTTTAGATTTGATTCAAATTATGTTGTTTTGGTGACTGTCACTTTAAATTCAAATGAGATTGAGCTCTTTTTAATAGAGGGCGCAGCTACAAATGCCTATGTGTCAGCATAGCGGCAGATTCAAAACAGGACAAACATTATCTCTGTGAAAAGCTGAAAACATCAAAAGAAGTGGCTCAGAAGGAAGTCTATAGAGACTACTGTGGTTTTGCATTTGTGCATCCTAAAACTCAACATTTTTATATGCCTCTTAGTTGCTGACATTATCTTAAGAAGCTACAGTGCGAAAACTCTAATGGTGGATGACTGTTTCTCACTCAGGGCTGTCTATGCTAAAGAGGGAGAGATTGTCACTAATGGACAGGACTTTCCCCAACTGATAACATGTATAAAGAGACAATGTCAGTCAAAGTGTAGACTGTTTTTATGTAGTGTGATTATAAAAAAAAGAATTAACACATTTTAATGATTAGAGGCTGGCTATAATCCCACACTGTTGCCACACAACTGTGCTTAAACCACTTATGAATGTATTTTTCCATAATAGGTACTCTTTAATGAGAATGCTATCCAGTTTGGGCTATCCATTCTGTCCTTTTCTTACCACTTGTTTTATTTTTTTCTTCTACTAAACACAAAAGAAGATATTCTGAGATATTCAAAGGTTGGAAATTGGTAGCTATTGACTTGCATAGTATGTCTTTGTTCCTACTTTTGTTTGCTGTGAGTTTCTAACATACTTCAAAATATGTTATTTTTGTGTTCAACATGCATTTTTAACTACCCCTTTAATGGACACATTGCAGCTAAATACATTGCGCTTAATTGATACAGTTATGGGGTTCCAAGGATTCATCATTTTAGGAAACAGAAACTGTATTGGTGAATTAGTGTCTGCCAGAAACCTGTTAACAGACATTACATAAACTAAGGTCTTTATACACCTGGTATTAATGCTGCATTCAAGTCCTCCTGGGAAGATCGTACTTATGAGTTGACAAGTTGTAATTACAATGTCAGGTGCGTTCGAGTCAGTTTTGTCAGCAAAAACTGGCAGTGTACATTCTTTTGATAAATTACAAGAAAATACAGTAGGGTTTTATTAACATGCTTATATAAAATGTTACATAAAATGTATTTTTTTCATTTTTATTTATTTATTTTTTTTATAAAAAGCCTGAAAAGCCTGACAAATGTTGCATCCATTGATTCCACCATGTTTCTCATTGACATCCCCCCAACTCAGAAACCCATTCAGGAATTTCCCAGTTATAATATCAACTTTGTGGTGACGTGTACTTTATTTCATTAACCAGAACTTGTCAAATAAAAATACAGAATACATAACTTTTTGAACGGATTGTTGAATTTTGCATATGAGAATGTGATTAATCACAATTTTAAAAATGTAAACATTGCACGGCACTAGTATTAAATAGCAAAAATGTTCAAAGTGTTTTGTAAAAATCAAATCTCTCTCTCTCCCTCTCTTCCTGTGTAATAGAGGAAATCTCTCTCTCTTTCTCTGTGTACTACAGGAAAAACAAAATATCTCACAGTGAAAACACACTCCAAATCGTGCTCCCCTATTGACCTTCACACTGATAGTTGTGGAAATCTTCTGTTGTGTGAATTGTGTAGCAAATCTCTAGAGGTTTAATACTACTCTACCTGTGATGTTATATTCCATCATACCCCCCAGTAAAAAAAAACAAAACAAAAAAAAACTATATATAAAAATGGAAATGCATGCTCCTTCAGCAGGAATGAGATGAATCGATACACAGGCAAGGAGATAGACAGTCGGACAATTGACCATGAAGGCCAGATATCAGGTGAGCCCATTGTCTTCTGTTTGAGACAGTCGTGATGAGCTGTTGAGAGAGACTCAGCTGGAGAAAATCATTCCCGCTGGAGCAACAGGAGCAAGACTCCTGCCACGCATCTGTAATAGTCTTCATGACTCCAGGCCTCCACAGGAGAGAGCTTGCCTGTGTTGTGTTTTGCTAACTTTGCTGCTGACTTGCAAGTCTGGAAAGTAGAGCAAAATACAACAGATTGTGCTGTGCGTTCCAGCAGCATGGTAGATCAGAGGGAATTCTGCGCTGTGTTTCAGAGCGGCACTAAAGAGAGCAGAGACTCTGGCACAGACCGAGAAAGTCGGTTTTAAATATTCCATGTTCTGCTGCATTCAAGAGAGAGAAAAACCTATGCAGCTCGCTCTGTAATCTCAGACAGAATGGGGCGCTCGGGAGGGACTCTATTACACAAGCAAAAGCTAAAGTCCATTTCAGGACATTCACATGCAGCTTATTCCTAACAAGATCCTTTAGCCACACCCTTTGTTACTCAGGGCATCATGATTTCACACTTGAAGTTATTAAAAACAGACTCTTATGCTTGCAAGACAACGACGTAACACTACAATAAGTGGCACATCTCCAACCCCCCTGCCGAACAAACGAATGGAGATCGGTCAAGCTCTGATTCCTCCCTTAAAGGGTGGGTCGGTTGAGGCTGAGCTGTGCGCGATGGCTCAATTGATCTCATGTGACACTGGCTGACTGTTGAGGTACTGGGGGATTTAAAGGGATAGTTCACCCTAAAATTTATACTCTGTCATCATTTGCTTACCCTAAACAGTTTTTTTCAACTAAACAAAAAGAAAAGACAATTGGAAAACAAAAAGAAATTGGTAGCTGTTGACTTCCATGGTATATTTTTCCCCTACTATAGATCTCAATGGCTGCAAGCTTCCAGCATTCTTCAAAATATGTTCTTTTGTGTTCAATATAAAAAGAAACTCATAAACTCAAGTTTGGAACCACTTGAGGGTGAGTAAATTAGCATTTTTGAATTTATCCCTCTAATATTCAATGGACACATTGCAGCTAAATACCCTTCTCACTGCACATAATTACCAATGTAAGAAGAAAAATTATCATATGCTTTTGTTTATATGGCAAAACATGTCTTTTTCACCAAGAAGGTCCATACAGATTCCAAAGGCAGATACTGATAAGATCAGGGCCTGGTGTGTGGACTTTGTGGGTTTTACGATGTGGTCACATATTGATTGGTCAATTTGTATGTCTCAGCATTTGGGCCTTGGTCACATGGTCAAGAGAGATACAAAATAGTTGGTAAACTTTGCTCTGTCCTTTTCCTGCTCTGCGCTTTTCCGGCTCTGCTCCTCTCCTCTTCTCTTACTCGACTGCTATCAGGCTATCTTCGAGGGCCTACTCTGTTTGTCTCTCTCTCTCTCCCTCACCTGCCTCTGCCTCTCTCAGGTAACTTTATTTTACATTTAAGCTGGGTACAATTTATGTCATATGTTTTTTCATCATTTCATTTTATACAGTTATTTTGTAACTAATTCAGTTGTAACCATAGAGAATTATTGTTATTAAAGTATTTGTGAATTACTTTTGATTTACATCAACACTTAATTGCTCCATATTGGAATACAATACAATCCCATAACAGCAACGCTCTCCCACATTTTTAGCTATTAATACTGCCCTTATTTCCGTTTTTGGTATAAGATTGCAAAAGGATGGTTTGACTAGAAATGTACAGTTTTTCAGCATCATACTGATAACTTTTTAGTCATTCGGGAAACTACAGTTCGAACCGCTGTAGTTAAAAATACCATTCCTAACACCAACATGATTGATTGATTGATTGATTGATTGATTGATTGATTGATTGATTGATAAAACAACATTTTCCAACAAACATTTTCAAAATCATATCAACCTAAATCATAAATTTGTGTGGTTGAAACAGCAGATCTCACTTTTGGTAAGAAGCATCATATTTCATTAACATGACATAACGTGGTAAAGAATATGGAGGAATATTTGAAGAGTTCAGATGCAAAAGCCTCTAAGTGCATCTAAACTTACAATTTGTCTCAGCCTCCTATGATCATGTTCAGTTATTTAACTTTAAAGGCAATTAAAACAACCTATTCTTTGCCATGAATGTGAAATTACTGAACCTACACACAGGGGCCAGAAAAAAAAAATAAATTTAGAAGGAATAGTTTAGAAAAATATTTGATCTTTTATCGGGCCTCACGGTGGCGCAGTGGATAGTACGTTCGCCTCACAGCAAGAAGGTCGCTGGTTCGAGCCTCGGCTGGGTCAGTTGGCGTTTCTGTGTGGAGTTTGCATGTTCTCCCCGTGTTGGCGTGGGTTTCCTCCGGGTGCTCCGGTTTCCCCCACAAGTCCAAAGACATGCAGTATAGGTGAATTGGGTAAGCTAAATTGTCCGTAGTGTATGAGTGTGAATGGGTGTGTATGGATGTTTCCCAGAGATGAGTTGCAGCTGGAAGGGCATCCGCTGCGTAAAACATATGCTGGATAAGTTGGCGGTTCATTCCGCTGTGGTGACCCCAGATTAATAAAGGGACTAAGCCGAAATGAAAATGAATGAATGAATGAATGATCTTTTATCTTAAGTAAATATCAACACAGGCTCGTTGGAAATACATACTTCAGTTTACATTTTTGTGAAACTCCAACAATGTACTTTAAACATATGTTTGACTGCAGTTTCTAGGTAAAATGAACACTACTAACATCCTGTGTTCCTTTTCAAACTAATGATATTTATAGGGACATATCAATGAATGAAGGATTATTTCTGTGCAGTAAATAAATACCACAGAATAACTTAAAAGTGTCTATGATTTATCTCACCTGTCTATCTCCATAAGGCCTGTCTTCTCATGTATGTGTACAAGAAGAATGTGTATCTGACAAATATAAGAAAAATGTACCCTAAGCAACATATTTCAGATTCGCAAAAATATAGACAGCGTCCTATAGTATAGCTTTGTCATCTGAAACAAGTAACAAAACGTACCCAACACAACGTATTTCACGTTTTGCAAACATGTGCCTAGAAACACATATTTTCAATGAGCATGGGTTGATGAATATACATTTAAACCTCTATATTTCAGTTTGTTAACAATCATAACAGATTTTAAAGATGTATATAAATGTGCAGCAAAACGCAGAATCATAATTAAAATTAAGCTGTAATGAGTTTGTCACGGTCACACAAGGAAGAGAGGACAGGTAGAGTTCGTGGTGTTTATTAACACACAGGTGAGAGCAACGCACTTAGTGCGGAAGGTGAAGACAACACACTGAGTATCAGGATACTGGGAGTCACTTCCCTTAGTATGGCGAGCAGACTGATGACAGGAGTCGGACTCGGTGCTTCCACGAAGAACAGACGAGGACACAGGAGAATAAGAATGAGCGCGGTGAAGAGGTGACCATTAAACGTTGATTCCAGCCGGTGAGTGAATGAGTGAGGTGAGCTTATGTAGTGCGTGGGCGATTGCTGGAGCAGGTGAGTGTGATTACGTGTGCAGGTGTGCGTGCTCAGTATTCGGGTGATTGTGTGCGGTGTGTAGTGGATGGTGATTGTGAATGGTGACTGGGGCTGATGAAACGTGCAGAGGGTGTGACAGAGTTAAACCTTAAACAAAACAAAACGTGCTGCTTCTATGGTATTAGCATGCAATTTTAAATGGTCAGCAGAGACGCATTGTGACACATTGATGGTGGTTAAACTCAAAACTTTTTTTTGCCTAAGGTTTATACCTGTATTTTGAATCTTCCACTTGTGACTGAATTGATGATAATGCATTTAATTTAAACAGATATAAACACAGACTGTGATTAATTACATTGTTGAGAATTTTCCTATTTATTTACCTATTTATAAAAACACAGTCATTTTATTTTGTTTAAATGAACTACAATAGCCTGATATTAATTTGGTATCTTAATCTAAATGTATCTGACTATGTTACTACTGTGACTAGCAAGTTAATTTGTCCAATGATGCATTTTATGAAGTCAGATATGTCTCGCTATGGAAAATAAATCTTTTATTTAGACTTTAAAGTACATTTTTAGAAATGCTTCTTATAAAATTACACATGTAGATGTACTTTAGTCCAACTTAAGTGGGCCCAAAAGTTCTCTTAAGCGCAACTAATGTAATAAAAATGAAGTGCAAATTACATTACATTAAGTTTGTACATAAATATATTGTTTTAAAATTAAAAAAAATTGTAATAACTGCTCTTTTTATAGCATGTTTAAGTGTATTCAAGTGTAGAAAAAAAAATTAATTGCTGACAACTGCGGTTGGGCTCTTAAATTCTGTGTTACCATCTCCAGCTGGACTTATGCTGCAATGCAATGCAACACTCTTGCAACTTCTGGGGACTAATTTTAGAGACTGTTACATGCTGCAAAGGGGCATAATTGGCCTCTTGGACATCTCTAAAAATGTTTAGTTCTGACTGGTCAAGTCTCAAAACGCCAAGGAAGGTCATTTCATTTTCTTTTCAACTGTCAGGGTCTGATCAAGAAAAAAAGAATGGACGCAATTGCAGGTCTCTCACAATTAAGGCAGTCTCAGAGGGAAAAATATCTTCAAAAATGTTCTACAACAAAAACTGCTCCGAAGAGGAAAAAACTGATAGATGCTCAGTAGCACTCAGTAGATAAAAAAATAAAATAAAATAAAAAAATTAAAAAGGGTAAAAAAAAAAAAACTCAAGAGGAAAAAAACAACAACCAAAGGCCGATGAACAGAAACTTCTCCGTAGAGGGAATAGACAGTCTTCTCATAAGGGTGTAATAACAATAACACCCAACAGGGGGCAATACCGCAGAACGGCATATCCTGGGCCGATACATCCGCGAGGAAGAGTGAGCGACAGCTTAATAGAGTAATAGAACGTAAACGCAAGGATGGGCGGGGATGTAGAAAGTAAACAGAAGGAATGTGGCCATTGATCAAAACAAAACAAAACATGCTGAGGAAAGACACATAGACAATGCGAACACCACAACAACAACAAGAACAACGTAGCCCAGATGATAAAACCGAGGACATGACAGTACACCTGTACCACATACAAAGTGGGGAGCCGGAGTCTGATGACGATCAGCTGCTGCTTTGGTCCGTCTACTAGCCCAGGCCAGGGTTGGTTGATAGCCAACAAGACACTGAAATGGCGACATACCTGTAGTAGAGACAGGTAGAGTATTATGGGCATACTCTACCCAGGACAGTTGGTGACACCAGGAGCTAGGGTTATGGGATGCCAGGCAGCGGAGAGCGCGTTCCAAATCCTGGTTTGCCCACTCAAACTGCCCATTGGTCTGAGGATGGAATCCCGACGACAGACTCGTAGAGACCCCGATCTGTCGGCAGAATTCCCTCCAAAACCGCGAGACAATCTGGGGGTCCCTGTCAGAAACCACGTCGACCGGAAGAGCATGAGTCCGGAATATGTGGTCAACAACCACCTGAGCAGTCTCCTTGGCTGAGAGGAGCTTGGGGAGGGAAATGAAATGGGCCACTTTGGAGAATCGGTCCACCACCAAAAGGATGACAGTGTTACCCCTCGATTTCGGCAAACCAGTGACAAAGTCAAGGGCTAAATGTGACCATGGGCGGGAAGGGATGGGCGGGGGTGGAGCAGACCAGTGAGAGGTGAACTGGAACTCTTGTTCTGGTCGCAAACTGAGCAGGCTACCACGAACTGCCTGACATCCCTGGCCATGGATGGCCACCAAAACCGCTGACGGATGGCAGCCAGCAATCTCTGAACTCCTGGGTGACAAACCATTCTGGATGAGTGTCCCCACTGGATAACCTGAGAGCGCAGAGCAGTAGGAACAAATAACTTGCCCGCTGGAATCCCTCTAGGTACCTGGCACTCTCGCATGGCCTCCTGTACCTGTCTCTCAATGTCCCAAGAGAGAGAGGCCACCACCACACCCTTGGGCAGGATGGCGTCATTTGAAATCTCCCTCTCCGGGCTCTCGAACAAGCGGGAGAGAGAATCAGGTTTGATGTTTTTAGAACCTGGCCTGTATAAGAGTGCAAAGTTGAACCGGCTGAAGAAGAGGGACCAGCGGGCCTGTCTTGCACTCATCCTCCTGGCTGAAATTATATACTGTAAGTTCTTGTGGTCTGTCCAGACCACAAAACGCTGATCTGCGCCCTCTAACCAGTGGCGCCACTCACCCAAAGCCAGTCTGACTGCCAACAACTCCCGATTACCAATGTCATAGTTTCGCTCTGTGGGGCTCAGGCGGTGGCAGAAGAAAGCACAAGGATGCACGTTCCCATCCCGGGGAGATTCCGACCTCCGAAGCGTCCACCTCAACTATAAACTGTCGTTTAGGATCTGGAACAGATAAGACAGGAGCAGAGATAAAACGGGACTTTAATTTATCAAAGGCCTCCTGAGCCTTATCTCCCCACCTGAACAGTACCTTGGGAGAGGTGAGCGCAGTTAATGGTGCAGCAATCTGACCAAAATTCCAGATGAATCGCCGATAAAAGTTGGCAAATCCCAGGAACCACTGTAATGCCTTAAAAGAGTCAGGAGTTGGCCACTCTGAAACAGCCCTTACCTTAGAGGAGTTAGCTTTAATCTCACCCGTCGAAATCACAAACCCTAAGAACGACACTGACTTGGCATGGAAGACGCACTTCTCCGCCTTAACAAACAGCTGGTTCTCTAGTAGTCATTGCAACACCTGGCGAACATGCTATGTGTGTACCTGTAGAGAGGGGGAGAATATTAGGATATCATAAAGGTACACAAAGACAAATTGGTTTACCATGTCTCTCAGCATGTCATTGACCAGGGCCTGAAAGACAGCCGGGGCATTGGTCAGACCAAACGGAAGGACCCGATATTTAAAATATCCCCTGGGTGTGTTGAAATTTGTCTTCCACTCATCCACCTCTCGGATGCGAATGAGGTGATGGGTATTACAGAGGTCAAGCTTATTGAAGACCTTAGCTCCCTGCAAGAGTTCAAAGGCTGAAGACATGAGAGACAAGGGGTGCCTGTTCTTAACAGTGATATCATTCAACCCTCGATGGTCAACACAGGTTCGAAGGGAGCCATCCCTCTTCTTAACGAAGAAGAACCCAGTACCAGCAGGAGATGAGGAAGGGCTGATGAGGCCAGCCTTATGGGATTCATTATTTACTTGTCCATAGCCTATCTTTTTGGACTGGAAAGGGAATACAAGCGGCCCTTAGGCAGAGAAGTGCCTGGGAGGAGCTCTATGGCACAATCGTAGGGTAGATGCCGGGGCAAGGAGGTGGCCCGGGATTTGCTGAACAACAGAGACAGATCATGGTACCCCGTCGGGACCCCGGTCAGATCAGCCGGCTCCACCTGCAACACAGAAGAGACAGAACCAGGAAACGAGGCAGGACCAAGACAAGACTTAAGACAGGAATGACTCCAAGACAAAACAGAATTTCCAGACCAATCCACATGAGGGCCATGCTGCACCAACCAGGAAAGTCCCAAAACTATGGGAGCACTAGGAGAGTCTAAAAAGTACAACGTGGTAACCTCATGGTGATTGCCAGAGACATTTAGACTTAAACTGGGGCAAGTGTGGGAGACTGTGGCAATCAGGGTGCCATCTAGGGACCGGGCAGGAATGGGTTCAGGGAGAGGAATGGCAGGAATTCTCCACTGAGCAGCCACAGAGCAGTCCATAAAGCTGCCCTCAGCCCCAGAATCAATGAGGGCCGAACAACAGTTGGATGAGTCCCCATACAGGACCAACACAGGGAGCAGGGTGCGGGAGGAGAGGGAATAAAAGAGTGGGATAGCGCTCACCAGGAACTTCACTGGTGAGCCTTGACTTTTGCTGGGCAGGCTGCAGCAAAATGTTCAGGCTTGCCACAATAAAGGCAAAGGCCCCCAGCCAGTCTTTGCTGCTTCTCCTGAGGTGTAAGGCGAAGGCGCCCCACTTGCATAGGTTCAGGGTCTGACAGAGATGCAGAGGCAGAGAGTGAACAGGGGTCATCCATCCTGACTGAGAAACAGGCCAGCCTACGGTGGTATCAGCGGCGGAGACGAACCTCGATGCGATCCTGGAAGTCCTCTTCCAAACCAGCACGGAACATCGCCCGGCAAGTCTCATCATTCCAGTCGCACAAGGCTGCCAGAGTCTTGAACTGGATCACATATTCAGTCACAGAGTAACCTCCCTGACGAAGTCGTGCTAGCTGGTCTGCAGCCTCTTGTCCCCTGGCAGACCTGTCAAAAAGCCTCATCATCTCCTGCTGGAGCTTGTCGATGGAGGCGCAACATGGAGCTCTGGACTCCCAGACAGAGGTGCCCCAGTCACAGGCTCTGCCCGTGAGAAGGGTTAAAACAAAAGCCACTCTTTTCTCCTCTGCTGCATTCATCCGTAGTTCGAGGGCAAACACGACAGAACATTGCGACAGGAAAGCCCGGCATGAATTGGGTTCCCTGTTATAGGTGGGAGGGTTGTTACAGCGTGGTTCAGGCTCATGATGGGGGGCCAGTCACCCTGCAGGGTTTCTAACTGGAGCTCCTGGATACGAGTTGTAAGGTCAGCCACCTGATTCGCCAGAAACTCTACTTCTCTGGTGGTGTTGGCAAGTCTGGTCTCATGCTGACCAAGCAGGACTCCCTGTTGAGCCACCGCAGATCTGAAAGAGTCTGGACCTGGTGTGTCCATCTTGGTCAGATCGTTCTGTCAGGGTCTGGTCAGGCAAAGCAGAACGAACGCAATTGCAGGTCTCTCACAATTTATTTGCACTACAGCAAAAAGGCAGTCTCAGTGGGAAAAATATCTTCAAAAATGTTCTACAACAAAAACTGCCCCGAAGAGGAAAAAAACTGATAGACGCTCAGTAGCACTCAGTAGATGGGAAAAAATATAAATAAAAAAGGGGTAAAAAAAACTCCAGAGGAAAAAAAAAAACCCCAAAGGCTGATGAACAGAAACTTCAGAAAGTCTTCTCATAAGTGTGTCCGATACAAACAATACGAACACCACCACCACAACAACAACAACAACGTAGCCCAGATGATCAAACCGAGGACATGACATCAACATAATTGTACGATAATATGATTAAAAATTCAGTGAACATATTCAGCGTTTCATTTAATAAGATGATCAAAGCTTCTGCTTATTAGTTTATAAGACTTCATTCTGTATGAGGGAACTGAAAATGGTAAAATATCTCAAGGATATATGGTGGGTGGAGGCAAATGCATTGGTTTTATAAAGCAACATTTTTCTTTCTGAGAACCAAGCCACCAGGACAGCATGAGCAAAGGTCAAGCCAAAGATTTTATGTGAGAAATTTGACCAGAAAACTATGTCTTCTGGGAGAAAAAGACTCCCAGTGTATACTGTACACAAGAAAGGCAAACTAAACTAAACTAAACAATCTAATGAAAGATGGAGCCATACAATAATTACCCAATTAAAGTTCACATGTAAAAATCACAATACTAGGATGTTACAAAAGAAATAACTATTAGAAAAAACAAAAATCCCTTTTGCATTGGAAGTGACAGCTCCCTGTTGTCTAGCTAAACACACCCACCGAAGAGCAGGGGTCACAGGACAGGGTCGAGGGTCATGCAGTTAACCTTTTAAAGACATTTATCAATTCTCCACAAACAAATAAGCACAAAAACCTGTTGACAACAATTCAGGAACATTATAAATGAAATGCTTTAAAAGAAATAAAACACATCTACTGCTAGGAGTTAGTATGTTTCTGTTTACTGCACAGAGGGAAATATAAAGAAACCTGCTTCCAGCATACCAGTCTGCCCACTTACGTTAAACATGGTTAAAACATGTCCTTTTTAACGACTGAATCTGAATCGAATCAGCAGTTCAAAACTCTGCCAATAACACTGCTAAAGCTGCCAATTTACAGGTACAGAACAGTTAAAATTACACAAGGCTCAACATGTATTTTTCCAAAAAGAAAGCTGAACCTTAAAATTATATATATATACATATATATATTTACCAATACCATGCAAAACCTTTGGAAAGTTGAC
>CAIGQW010012936.1:6728912-6740208 GCA_903798125.1 Danio choprae | reverse complement strand
TGAGTGAGTGAGTGAGTGAGTGAGTGAGTGAGTGAGTGAGTGAGTGAAAATAAATTTGTGTATTTTGATAAATCCCATGTTCCTGTGCCTTCATCTGAGAGTGCGAACGTGACAGTAACATTTCTAAATATCTTTTTTTTTGTGTGTTCAACAGAAGAAACTCAAACAGAACTTGTGTGACAAGTGAATTTTTCTTTTTATGTCAGCTATCCCCTGAACAATGTATTTATTTTACAAAAATGCATACCACAGTTGTAGTACATTTTTCCCAATGAAAAAGCTTAATCTTGTTTTTTTGTTGTAATCAAAGAATTTGTAGATTTTAAAAGCCATAATGGGCAAACATACTGCTGGCGAAACATTTGTGAGTAAAACACTGTAAAATCTCAGTAATTATTCAGCGACGATTGCATTATTAAAGCTGTAAATCTGTCTAAATCATCTTTTTTTTTTTTCTTTTTTTTTTTTGTTGAGGTAAGATTACTTTTCTAGATGAATGAACTTCTGGATCTGCATGAATGATGTAATTCCTGTGGGTGATGTTTGCTCCGACCCCTTTCTGGTATACTTGTCAAAGAAGTTACTTGGTTACTGATGTTAAAATCTAACTGTACTGTAAATTAAAGAGTTTTACCCAGACAAGGTTAGTGGGTTATTTGGCTATTTTAATGTGTCTCAGATTCCCGTGATATATCACTAAATGAACTAAACTAAGGAAAGCAAATGGACAAAAAGATAAAGATGTGAAATGCTTTGTGTGAAGGTGTAATTTGTAAGGGTGTGTTCACAAATGTGAGGTTTGGTTGAATTAATACAAAGTCTTGTGTGATTGCTCTATAGGCACAGTTTATTTGAATACTCATAAACACTGAACCTGGTACACCAAACGCATGCTCTCAGGCATCTGAAACCAGGTCTTTGTGTGTATGATGGAGGAATAGTTGCCACACTTTTTAATATTATATACATTATAAGATCTCAGCTAAATAAATATATAAACACCGTTACATGTGCACACATACAACAAACACAATTAGCTGAGCACACGCAATTGTTTTGGATGTTCAATCACAAAGCGATGTTTGATAAACAAATTTCGAGTGGAACGCACGCAGATGTTTCGACGAGGCTAATTCATTGTTGACAATCATTCTATTATTCACTTAGCGTAATACCAAGCCCTTACAAATAACCAAGCATGTCCTACCTCTGTTTTCTCTTGACTTCCAGCATCCCTCAACTCCACACCTTTAAACCCGATTCCTACTTAAATTGGAGCGGGGTGAGCATTATGAGGGTGAGGGTGGATCTCTCCTGACAAGGGAAATAACACAAGTTAGGGTGTCTTTCCGAGCTCAGAGCCCTCTCCAAGGACAGCACACCAAATATGCATATTCTATTTGGTCAATATCTATAAGTGTGAACTCGTGAAACATTGTTATATTTTTGATGTTTATCCTCAATATGATAAAAGTGTGCAAAGTGTGTAAATGCTAAGCATGCCGAAGAGAGATTGTCCGATTCAGCATGTAGAAATGACACAGAAACTGTCAACAACTCAGCGTTTACATGTATGGAGCACCAAGTCCGGCTTCCCTTTGTGGAATGACAATACAGATACTGCCACCTGTATGTATGGAAAGGGGCAGAATGTACGTTCGTGTTTCAGTCAGCTGTAGTATGCTTGGTGTGTTCACATGCAGCTTTTTGCTTTTCAATGCCGCTAGTTCTTGGGTTTGTTGAAGTTGGTGTGTCTTGGGCTTTACATCTGTCATCCATGAAGGTCTGCATAGTCCCTTTGGATGTCAAGCTTTCAGTCCCAAAAAACTTTTTTTTTTTTTTTTTTTTTCCAGAAACAAGTTGTTAGCTCTGGCCTGGAGAACCAGCAGCATCACTACAAAGAACTGATTAAAAGCTTTCAATATGAGAAACAAAGACTCAAGTTGTATTTCTTGATGCAGCAGCAGACTGTTCAGTGACAGTGGTTTTCTGAAGTTCACCTGAGCCTGTGTGGCTTTGTTTAACTCCAAAGCAAGACGGTTTTTATGCAATGTCATTAGAGCATTCTCAGGATTTCCTCTATCATTTCACAATATTATATACTGTGTGTACGTTGACGAAAGACCTCAATTATTTGCAGTCTTGCAAAGAGAAATGTTATTTTTGATTTGATTTGACAACTCTCTCATGACGTTGGCACAAAATGATAAGCAATGATCCAACTTTGCTTGCAAAGGCTAAAATGCTCCCTTTACACAAACACGAAACCCTCATGCATCACCAGTTCACCCGATTATTGTGGCCTTTTAAAAGCTATTTAATTGGATGTTCTATAATCTTCTCCCTTTAATATTTTTTTAGCATGTTGCAGCTCTTGAAATAATAATAATAAAGGGTTTATATATGTATATACAATTTAATCAGTCAATGAAAACATTGGAAATCTTTTCTTTGTACTTTTGTTAATTAAATAAAAGTTAGAGAGAATTGTCAAATCACATATTCTTACTGATTTTTACAAAAACACCACAACTTTTTTGTAATTGGGGGTTGTACAACCCATTCTTTTAAAGCATGAAAGAATACAAAGACAAGAGAGAAAGGCAAGACCAGGAAAGATATGAAAAATGTGTCGAATGCCTGTGTATACGTATGAAAATCTGTGGAAAAATACAAAGTGCACTTTGTGACTTTAATGAATTTCCATTTATGAGTTACATAAACCTTCGACTTGAAGTACTGTAGAAGACGAAAAACAAACCAAACTTCCAGCTTGAGTGCAACAACACATCCACATGACCTCTTAAGTGGGCAGCAGTTGTGCAGGATTCACTGCTGGACAAACCTAAGAGCACCCATGTGTTTTTGACCAAGTGTGACTCCATACAGCTGCCCATCCCATTTCAGAACACCACACAACTGACCGCAAGAATGAAACCATGCTCCCTCCGTGACCAAAGCTCAGCATGTGGAGCAGGCTGGAATTCAGTGGTGCAAGCAACAAAAAAGAAAACAATAAAAAGAAGGAAAACAGTCACAAGTTTCACCATCCTGCAGGCTGTTTTATAGAGTGTGTGGCAAATTAGCACCAAATTGACAGGAAAGAAAGCTCCTAATTGGTGTGGAATAGTAAAAGCTGCGAGAGTCGCTGTGGTTTTGTCTGTCTTGTTAGACAGAGAGAGGCCAGAGAGGGCAGGAATGAGTTAATGTTACAGTGCTGCGGTACTGCATGGCTCCACACCAAATGAAATATCAACAGCATGTCCCAGAGTGCTGAGCGAAGAGCGCGAGACAGGAAAAGAGCTAGAAAAAAAAGAGAAAGACATAGGAAAACAGAAAATGGAGCAGTGGGATGGAAAAAGAAAACAGAGGGAAACAGAGAGACAGCACAAAAGATGATTGGAGTGTGGGGTGATCTTAAGACCTGAAACTGATCCTTCAGACATTGAACAAACCATGAGTGGGACAACAAACTTGACCTGGTATTGCAAATAGCAATATTTTCACGAGATGATCCCTATAATGTTTTTAACACAAATGTCCCATTTCGCTATATTTACTCATTTCAGATACAAAATACATTTTCACTTCTCCAAAAACCAACCACAGATACTTTTTTATACATATAATTCTCCACAGTTTCCAGCTAAAATGAAGGCTAGTGGTAGGTAACCCCAACAAATTGTATTATTTTTAACAAAAACGTGGACAGACTGTCGATTCATAAAGACAATATCAAATTATGACCTCAAAACATTTTTACAGTCATCTGTTTCAGTTTATAATTGTGTTAGTGCTACTAACTGAACATTTATCAAAGTGATGCATGGGATATCTGTTCACTGAAAAAATGTTAAATGGTAAAAAACACCTTTAGAATATAAAAAAGTTGACTAATGTAGCATTAAATATTTGAGTCAAAGGCTTTAACTGAGACACTTTGGCATCTAATAAACTACACAACAAGCAGAACTATATTTTTGATTAACCCCTAAACAAGTAAAACTAATTAAACAGTGGTTAGTCGCTTTACAGAGCCATCAGACAAACGTTTAATAGGGTGGTGTTCGACTCGAATAAGCTGTAAAGTCGACCAAATGTAATGCTGATAGTCAAAAGTCTGGATTTGTGAGACTATTTGCTCCTACCCACCATCAACCACTAACAACTGCCTGGGGAACATAAATACACCACCAATCATTACTTATAGCCAGATTATAGAGCTGACAGGCCTGCTGAGATTATGTCAGGGCAAGCTCTCACAGGCTGATGGGATAATATTAGACCGAGAGAGAGTGAAAGAGAGAGAGAGAAAGAGTCTAAGGCTCAGCAGGGTAGATGGGTTTTAGGGCCTGGGTTTTCCTTGGCACACTCTGCTCTGTGTGTATCTGGTGAGGGTCTAAGCTCTGGAGATAGCACTGGAGAAACTGATACTGGCTGCAAAGGGAGGGAGAGGGGAATTCTGCTGATCACAATAAGGCCTCTTTTCTCTGAAAATGTTATCAGGTTCAATTAGGGAAAGGACAGGCTTGGCTTTCTTTTTATAGTAGAGCGCCCAGGGCTGTGTGACATGTAATTACATCGTAATGTAACCTGAGAGCTTGTCTGCAGTTTATGGTCTGCTAGTTAATTACAGTGTGTATGATGTTACCATACTGTTTGAGCATTTTACTGTTTCGTTCGGCATTGATATTAGTGATCATTTGTGGTGCTTTACGATGCTGGAACTGACTAGACATGATTACGGTGGCTCTCCAATGCTCAGATTCCTGACCACAAATCAAAATCACACCTTCGTAAACCAAAGTGTGAACCTCAAAGGCAAGACAGCATGCGCTTGGGACAGACACTGTGGTGTCAACATGAAACAAATCAAATCAACATGAAATCAAAGTAGACTCGATTTCCTTCCTTAATTTACATTCCAGGTCTTGTACGGCATTCAAAGCCCCTAAGCATGTCTTAACTACTAACCATCAACCACCTCTGCATGTGCCTGTGAAATGTGTGCGACGAAACATCTGAAATAACAAAGTAAGCTAAAATTAAATGCGATAAAAAGATTAAATTATGTTAACAACCACCTGTGTGAGGTCTGCAGGGATGATAATTAAATAAAGAAAACAAAGGAAGAACTGTAAAATAACTGCATTTTATTGTAAAATGTTAAAGTAACTATTCAGAAAGAAGATGTTTGTTTTTAAATAAGCAAACTACACTACTACATCAAAGGGCAAGGGGGAAATGATAAAATAATCAAATTAGAACATCAGCTAAAAACAACATCAAAAAATGACTGACAATCAGGGGGAGGAGCTAATTGTTCATTAGAATACAAATTAGGATAACCATAGAATCAAACAGGGCAAGAAAAGGCACCCAAAAAAAACCTCAGTTCTGTTTTTCTTTACTCACCCTCATGTGGTTCCAAACCCCGAGACTTTCATTCATCTTCTGAACACAATTTAATATATTGTCGTTGAAACTTGAGTGCTTCCTCCTACTTCAAAGACAGCAAGGTTCCAAGATCTTTTAAAGTCCCGAAAGGTAACATGCACAGTCATCCTATGACATCCTATAAACATCCTAAACACAGTCCATGTTTATTCAGTGGTTCAATTGTAACATTTTCATGCTACGAGAACACCGTTGTTAGCACACTGAACAAAAATAATGACTTTATTCAATAGTTTCTTCTCCTTGGTGTTAGTATAGAACGCATGTTCACATATCATGCTTGAAACGCGCCTCAGATGTGTCTGTGTTTTGTTTCAAACAGAGAAAGTTGTGCATGTGCATCTTGGGAGGTGGGGGTATATGTCGCTGCACAGTGCTCATGAACACAGTGCATGCCCTACGCTGACACTGAGGTGAAGAAACTGTTGAATAAGGTTATTTTTGTTTTATGTGCACACAAAGTGTTCACGTAGCTTCATAATATTACAATTGAACCACTGAATGAATATGGCATGTTTTGAGGATGTTCTTTGGGTGGCTGTGGACTTTAAAAAACTCAGGAACCCTGCCGTCTATGGAGGATGAGAGAGCTCTCAGATTTCACCTAAAATATCTTAATTTGTATTCCAAGATGATCAAAGGTCTCAGAGGTTGAGTCATTAATAGCAGAAATTTCTTTTTTAGGTGAACTTAATCCTTTAACATGTCAACTAAAAAACATGAAACAAATTCAAAATCAGAGTCAGACACAAAACAGAAGACAGGAGAAGCATGAGACAGGGATCATGGCAACTGCATTACACACTCACATTTACTTTTAATAAAGTACTAACTTATTTATAATTTCAGGGCTCCAGACTGCTATAAATCGCGGCATTATGCGACCTTGCAAGTGCGCTGGTCATGCTGGAGCCATTACAGATCTGCCAAACTGAAAAGCAATGACATTCTGTTGCGTATGAGATAAATTGATGAATGCACCAAAAGCGAAATGAAACAGAACTACTTAAATGAACGGAGCACCACATGGACCATTTATTAGATCGGTTCAAAAGAAAATATAGCTCTGTGTGAGCTTGAACAAACCAGTTTTTGCTGAACCAGTCATATACATGAACGCTAAACAGAGCTGTGAAATCCAGAAATTAAACTACTTTAAATTCAAACCAAACGCTATAGTGGAACAATTCTGATGTGGAAAACAGCTGAAACATTGTCCACCTATGATCAAAAAAGTGAGCTTTATATAAAATGTTATTATGTTATGAAAGAATTAAACATTAAAAGTGTAATGTAATAAAACTACTATATTTTATTAATATGTTTTGTAATTAAGTCATCAGTATTTGTGTTTGTACTAAGTAAAGTTTATTTTTAAACTAATTTCGAGAGGATCACGTGCTTATGATTGCTGCGGCTGATCCCGCATTATCCAATTCATGATTCACCAATCAGATGATTCCTAAGCCACTATAAATACCCTAAATTTCATATCACAGCCATCTTCGTTTTGAAGAATCCACCCACACCCCTTTCCTGTCAGTGTTCGTCCGCGTCATCGTTTGTTGTTGTCACGTGCCTTTTTTGTCTTTCTCCCGCCACCGTCATTGTTAATCTGTTCCACCTGTGTTCATCCCTTCTGTGTCATCAGTGTAATCAATCCTTCATCCATTTATACCCTTTCGTCTGTGTCCATTGTTGTCCGGTATTTTGGTTCGTTTGCTTCGTGTGGTTGTCTCGTCCTGTCTTCCCGCATCCAGTATCTGTTCCCTGTAAGTGTTTAATAAATCCGTTTTGTAATGTTTATCCTTCTCCGTCTCGTTCTGTCACCATCCGCCACCAATGGCGTTACATAATACCGGACCCAAAGTTAGCGGCGTGTTTTCCCCCGATTTTCTTTTTTTAGTCTTTTTGCCCCTCAGTGTTTTATTTTCTTCCCTCCGTGTTTTCCTGGTCCCCACCCACCGTCCCGTTCGTCATCACCGCCTGCTGGAGCAGGGGGAAAGCAGCCCTGAGGACCATGATCGAGCGACTGCTAACAGCTTTCCGGGCGACGTGCTCTGCACGCCCATCATCTGTGGCAGAGCACGATCGCCCGAAGATGGTCCTCGGGGCAACATCGCCGCAAACATGGAGTGGACACTGGCGAGTAAAAGATCGCTACTCACCGCCTTCCTGGAGGAAGAACTCGTCAGTGCCACTCCAGACCCAGTGACCAGCCAACCAACACCACCCACCTGCAGGGAGCGCTTGCCAGAGCCCACCGCAGACGGAGAGTCACCCCCAGCCGATGAGCGGTCGCCCCCTAGAGCGACGGAGCGGAATCGCGCTGAGATGGAGGAGCTTATAATCCCGTCTGACCAGGTGGACGAGCCGGCAACACCGCCAAGAGGGGGAGTCCTGGCGGCTACCCACGGAACCAGCGAGAGTCCCGCCCACCTCCCCTATGCAGATGGACAGCGGCTGGACACTGGGAGGCTACTCATTGGCTTCTGGAGCTTTAATTTTAATCCTCCGCTGCTTTCAGGCAGCAATATCCATCCGCTGTATTCAGGCAGCAATATCCGTCCGCTGTATTCAGGCAGCAACCAACTGTTTCCGCACAGTTTTTTAATCTTCCTTCCCCGAAAAAGCCTCAGCTCCAGGGTCATGAGTAGCTTCCCACGGTCCCCCAGAACTGCAGCCAGTCATCCAGCTCCAGCGCTGCTGCAGTCAGCCAGCCCCCCAGCTCTCGCTCCAGCTCCGGAAATGGAGCTCGCTTGTGGGCGCTGCCTGTCTGCGTCACCCTCTGGAGGGTGTCGCCCAGCGTCAGCTCCTACGGCCTCCGAGCTGCGAACTCCACCTCGGCCCTTCGACCCTAGGGCTCCGCGTTGGCTCACTCCTTCCTCGTCCGCTCACCAGCTCCGCCAGGCTCCCTCGTCCCTCCGGCTCCACCTTGGTCAGTCGTCGCCCTTCCTTCGCCTCTGGACTCCACTCTTCCGGCTGCACCTCATCGCACCGTCCCACCGGCCGCGTTGAGCTCCTCCTTCCCTCCAGCTTCGCCTTGGTCCTCCGTCGCTCTGGCTACACCGTGGGCTTCCGGAACCCCGCCGTCGCCTTGCTTCGCCCGGCCCTCAGAGATCTCGGCGTCACCTTCGCCCTACGGCTCTCCGTCACTTCCTTGGGCTCCACCGCCATCAGCGGCGTCTCCCTTGGTCGGTGAGGACGCGCCTTCAAAAAGGGGGGGGGGACTGTCAGTGTTCGTCCGCGTCATCATTTGTTGTTGTCACGTGCCTTTGTCTTCCTCCCGCCACCGTCAATGTTAATCTGTTCCACCTGTGTTCATCCCTTGTGTCTCTTTAGCGTAATCATCCCTTCATCTATTTATAACCTTTCGTCTGTGTCCTTCATTGTCCGGTATTTTGAATCGTGTGGGTCTCGTCCTGTGTCGTCCTGTCTTCCCACATCCAGTATATGTTCCCTTAAGTGTTTAATAAACCCGTTTTGTAATGTTTCTCCTTCTCCGTCTCGTTCTGTCACCATCCGCCACTACGGCGTTACATTTCCTAGATGGGTGGCACGGTGGCCCAGTGGTTAGCACTGTTGCCTCACAGCAAGAACGTCACTGGTTCTAGTCCTTACCAAGCCAGCCAACGTTTCTGTGTGGAGTTTACATGTTCTCCACATGCTCACGTGGGTTTCCACTGGGTTCCCCAGTTTCCTCCAACCGTCCAAAAACATGCAACTTAAGTTAATTGACTAATCCAAATCGGCATCATAGACATGCTCCTAGTAAGTAGTCATCTCAAGAGCAATCACTATCTGTTCATTAGCTACTACAGAAGGGGAGTTCTCAAGATCTACTTGAGTTCAAACTCCTTCTCGCCTTGCAAACGGGAGGCAGCCCCGGGCTCGAGGATCTATGAGCTCAGGGCTCTCTCCCGGGACAGCATGCCAAACAAGCTTTATAACCAATCATCTGCAAGTGTGAACTCTTGAAATGTCTTTGGGTTTTTGTTTTAATGTTTTTCATAACAATATCACTTCACTGGTTCACTGATTTCTGCCGTAAACATAATATATATATATATATAATGTGCACTTAAGTACAAATAAAATCACTAAATAAAACCACCTAGTGCAAAATGTCAGAATGCCTTTTTCTAAAGCTGTTTGATTTTATACTTTCAGTGTGTAACAGAAAAATAAAATAGGTATGTGTACAAGAACTCCTTGCATAAAGACACGTGAAAATGTTGCATGGGTTTATAAAAATGTACCCAAAAGCACATAAAGTGCACTACTCTGGGCAGTCTAATCAATATGTTCCACAGTACTTTTCTTGCTGTATGACAAAGTAACAACTCAGTGACATAATCCAAATCTCAAGAACTGCATCTGAAAGTCAAAAACCATTACTAAAGCTATAACTTTCCCTTACCTTCTGCCTTATTTCCATGCATTTTTCAACTCCACCCTATTATATAAGTTTTGACAATTTTCCAGAGTCACTTTTCCTGTAAGTCCAACAGAATATCTGTGGGAAACACCTATGATTAAAAATCCATGTGAGGAATTGTCTTATGCACATACACCAACTCTGTTCTAAAACCTCATAAGCTGCAGGTATATTTGTATCCTCTCAATTCAAATAACACAGAACTAGAAAAAAAGGGGGGTAATTCATTCAAATCAAGTCAAGTTTTATTGTCAAACATACAGTGGAATGAAATGTCATGTCTTGCAGGACCACAGTGCTACATAAATAAACAATCATAAATATGAACACAACACTGGACATAAGATTTAACCCTATATATAGATAACATACTGGAGCAGTAATCTAACTAGATGCTATATAAACTTTAAACATACTTAAAACAGATGACCATACAAGTAACCTAAGACAGACTATAAAAGTACTTATTTTAAATGTTCTCTATTCATTTTTATGTTGGTTAATGGGTAATTGGGTAATTGGGTAATTTTGCTGTGTACATTCAGTTAATCAAGTTATATTTACATAATATAATAAAGAATATAATAAGAATAAAGAGAAAAGTGTTCTCCTACCTCACTGACCTAATTGTTCTTTCTCTATCTCTTTCTCAACATCTACCTATGCTTTATCTCTTGCTAACTCTCTCCCGTTCTCTCTTGCTCTCATGAGCACAGGGATTCGCCTCATCTGACACATAGAGATTATCTAATGCCTTCAAAGGAAGTAGCAAGATAAAACGATGGTGTATTAAAATAAGACTTAACCATTTCACTGTGTGCGTCTTGAAGGTAAAGAACCTTAGTATTTTGCAGACTAACCTGCACAGAGCTCTCTGTGCCTCTATTCGCTCCAGGCATCATGAGGGTTTAACTTCCCAGTCCCTGCTCCTATTCCCGCCTTCCCTCCATCTCTCCATCTTTTCCCACACTCTCACGCACTCTAGGGGCACTGAATGCTGTATTGTGGGTTCAAGCAGTAAAATCGCCATAGTATTACCAGCTTGTGCCATGCATTTTGAGAAACAATGTTGGAAAAATTATTCTGTGCATTGCAAACCAAGCACACTGCATTGTCCAAAATGGTATATACAGTCAAGCCCAGGTATATGCAGGTTATTCACAAACATTGAAAATGTGTTTGGATGATTTTGGAGATTCTGATGGACACTTAGGGCCAGGTTTAATAAACAGGGCAAATTTGTGTGTCAGGTCAAAACCGTGCCAAGGGGTGTAGAGATTTTGTGGAAAGAACACAGATGTAAACATATCATTTAAATAATATCGACCAACGCAAGTGTAGCAGCAAATAAGCTGTTTACATTGAACAGAAGTAGGCCTACACATTAGTTGTTTTAGAAGG
>CAIGQW010012936.1:6696793-6707983 GCA_903798125.1 Danio choprae | reverse complement strand
ACGGACAATTTAGCTTTCCCAATTCACCTATAGCGCATGTCTTTGGAATTGTGGGGGAAACAGGAGCACCCGGAGGAAACCCACGCAAACACGGGGAGAACATGCAAACTCCACACAGAAATGCCAACTGACCCAGCCGGGGCTCGAACCAGCGACCTTCTTGCTGTGAGGCGATTGTGCTACCCACTGTGCACCGTGCTGTCCCCACAAAAAATTATAATAATAAATATATATATTAGGGAAAAAAAATTTAAATGTAAACTTTAGCTACTAATATATACTTTTAAGATATCAATGTGGATCTTTCAGGTACAAACACGTATAGGCTACTTTGAAAATTTAGCAACGCACATATGTAAATTTGAACATTGACAGCTATGCAGTTGGCTTATGCATTTTGCAGGTGATGCAGACATTTATCAAAATTCATTTTAATTAATTTAATTGTCAGTTATGCCTTTCAACATGAGAATAGGAAACTCTGCTGCTGTCATGTATAGTGAATCCACTCTATAAGTAAAATTAAATCAATTGCTAAATACAATACTCTAGACACAAAACAGAAGTCTAAGCCTGTACAAATACTATTATTTTATAAGCACTATTAAACTGTTATTGCATATCATATAAAAAAAGCTAATTTATCTACTGGAACGTTGTTCGCATGGTTAATAATTTAATATTAATTAGATGATGTCATTGTGATTCTGTCTTGTCGCCAGCCAACCACCGCATTGCTAATCTCGGCAAAATTCATTCCGATATTTTAATTTGATTCTCAAACTTGATTGAAGAACCAAATTAGCCAGAGGTCATTTATTATGATCCAGGATCTGTCAAATCATGTTTTGAGTGAAGCAAAAAGAAATGACCCCAGGCTGTGGGTATGGATAGCTGTGTAAATTGTCATTCTAACTGTTTGAATTATTGTTGGTTGATTGTAATGCCCTACATACTGTACCTTTCTTTTTGATGTATCTGACATTATCAAGATTAATTGGTTCTGACACAGTTTAATCGCAAAGGTATCTTGTCAAATTTCATCACCATTTTCTAAACTACAGCATATTAACTGCGATTATGTGACAAACGTTGAAGGTGTCTGAATAATCTTTGGTTTGACTTCATATATTTTCAGGGAACTGTAAGTCGGGAAAATAATTCCACTAAACGTTAGACGTCTCACAGATGTGCATATCATGTCTATATTGCGTCCATCTGTATAATAGACATCATTCGGACGTGTCTTTGTGCAGTGGGATTAATAAAATGATTCAGGCATGAGTATTCCTTCACCCTTTTGTGTTGCATTTGATTGAAAGCTGAAAAGGGGCTAAATGTAAAGCACAGATCTTTATCAGAGTAAAGTCTGGAAGTGGTTAGAGGCTAGATATAGGAAAACCAAACAAACTCTACAATACCACTGAGATAACATACCGATCACATACAGTGCACACACACATAGAACCACAACAGTTTTCCATATCAGACTCTTATATCTCCCACCACCCACCTGTGCGGAGGAGACAGCATTATGTAGTTTCGGTTTTAGCTTTCCGTTGTCCTCCTCCACCCATCAGGCCCTGTGACAGCCGAGTCTTTCGCGGGATCTTGTCCATCTGAAAACATGTGGTAAGCCTTGTGGAATGTTTTAAATGGCTCCCAGATGTGAACGTTAAACAGCTTTAACCCTTTCCCAACACCCTCCTAGGAGGAAGACAAATTCGACTGAAAGAATCACCACAACCGCTCTAGATGCTAATTAGCTTTTATGTGGGCTCTAAAAGCGTCATATCACATGTCTGGATATGATGCTTCTACACATCAGCGCCTGGCTTGTTTTATGTGGCCTGCGATGAAAGTGTTTTGCTTTTATGGTTGTTTGTGCTACTAAGTAGTTAGCAAATTGAGGCAGTATTTCCATGCGCAGACACTGGGCTGCCAAGAGTTGACTGATGATAGATGCTTAGCCACAACCCCTTTCCACATCAGCAATCTCAATCATGCATGGCCTTTTTTGTGTTTCTGCTTATGAGTATCTTCCTGGCACTGTGCATGTCTTAAAACTTATAGACCTACAGACAATCTGAATCATGGATTTCAGCAGTATTGGAGAATACCCAGTTTTATAAAAGCTATTTTAAAATGTTTGGGAATTGCAGCCTTGGTTTGCAGTTCTTAATTGTCAGGAGTGTCCCCCGGTGTTTTAGTTTTTCTGCTATAGTGTTTATTTGAGCAATTCTATCATTATTGTTGCAATTATTGTTGCAATATTCCATCATTATTATTGTTGTCTATCAGTATGAACCAGTCCGACCACCCTCTGATGTTTTTTTTACCCAAAGAATTGCCACTTACTGGTTTTCACTTTTATGGATCCAAGAAGAATAAATACACTTTTTAAGTGCCCCTATCATGGATTTTTAAAAATTACTCTTCATGCGGAGTGTAACACAACTCTAAATGAATGAAAATATCCTGCTGAGTTTTAAATCTGAAAGGTCATCATTTACAAAGGTATTGACTCTCAAAACAATTAACAGTTGACTCAGAGTTGTTAACACTATTTGTCCTCCAAATGAATCTTTACACATTTCATTGTGATATCTGAATGAAATATTGTCTGTTCACTTGTTGCACTCACAGACCTGGGAAAACTTGACTCCCCTCCCTCAAACACTGTAGCAGATTGCAGGGGATCGTATTGCATTATGTTGCGAAGATCCTGTGATCTGCACTGTGAGGAAAAATCTTCTTTTTTTACTGCCTAATATCGAGGCTGTGATATTCATTTCCACAGCAATACCACATAGTAGGCAGTTCATTCCGCTGTGGCGACCCCAGATTAATAAAGGGACTAAGCCGAAATGAAAATGAATGAATGAATGAATACCACACAATATATAGCATGTGCTGTGTTTCCATCATTTTACTGATGAACACTACAACACAGGATTTGTAGGCTGGTTGTAATTAAAGGAAAGATCAGTACCAAAGGCTATATATGTATATGGGACTTTATCAGACCTTAACAGGTACTTTGTCAGTTATATGGGCTAGCTTCTTCTTTCTCCAAATCACAGCCTGTAAGTGTAATTAAAATAGGTTTCTTCTTGTCCTCTGTAGCATGCAAAATATGTATTAATTTGTGCTGAGTTGACTCTCTGGTAAAGCAGCTAAAGTGGCTTTCATACCAGTTCAGGAAAGCACTAAGCTATGAAACCCATTCATTTCAATGGCTTGAGCCATGCCAACCAAAGCGCACAAGCAGCCGAGTGCATCTCCAACAAGCCTGTGAGCACGCCACAGTCAAAGTTCAAAGTATTGCTGCTGTGTTGATTAATATTGAATGTTTGTCATTATTACTTGGACTTATGATGAAGACTAAGGCAAAACACTTGTGCACAAACTGCAGTGCTTTATCAATATGTTTCTGCATTGGGCTGACATATACAGTATACTGTACCATGACTGCTTGCTTCAATACTTATAAGCCGTAATGGGTGTTCCTTTTCCGACATGCGCTGCAAGCAGTAGACCAATCTCAACAAGCATATTGCTCATAAGACCAATAACTGCAGATTAGCATCACACAATTAGGGCTTAATTAATCGCTGAACAAATCATATGGGAGTCACTGTGATAAATACATAAAAATAATTGCTTATTATAACACAATGAAAATTTTTGTAAGCATATCAGCTTGTTGTTTTGGACTCCCAAAACCAAAAAATGTACCTTTTATAATCCATAATTGGGACGCTTACAATGTTAAAAAAGAAAAATGTACCATCTACCATAAAATTGTTCTCAGTAAGACCTTTAGCATGCATTCTAGTTAATAATACATTCAGTGTGATTGCTGGTATGTGGGAGATGTTTAGTCTGAGTACATGCTTTGCACTTGATTTCACGTGCAAAGCTTTGGAATGGACACCCAGACCTTCTCAACTCTTCTGTCACTGCTGTGGTACCTTTAGTATGTAATTTCAGAAACAAAAATCTAAAGCTCTAGAACAAGAAGTTGAGGGATTAATATAAAGTGTTATCTATTTTTTTTATTTCTCACTACACATGACAACGCATTCTGGAATTTATTTATCTGATCATGCCTATTAGTAAAAATAAAAATCTTGTGAGGCAGCATCTTTTACTCTGCCTGTATTTGCCTTTTTTTGGAAGAATGCCAAAGATGCCTTAAAATGCTCTCTAGATTCACTTTATATTTTTTAAAAGAGTTAATGCAGAGCCTTGCTGCAGTGCTAAAGAACTGAACCCACTGAACCATTCCTGCAGACAGTGAATCATGCTGAGGAATTCATACATATCACACAACATGAAGGTTTCATTTTCTATAAACTCCTACATAATATCTGATTTCTTGGATTATTTATCAATCTTAAAATGTATCTCTAAACATGTAGTTTTACTTTTGTCATCAATACACAGGACATTGAGCTGGGATGACCACAAAAAGGATTTTTTGCAGTAATTGCGTTATACCTAAACATTTTACATTTTGACCAGTTGTGCCGATTTAATTGAGAAAATATTTTGACATGTTTTTCTATTCAATTCAATACCAGGAAACAATTTCAAGAGTTCACATTTAGCTGATGATTGGTTATAAAGCTTGTTTGGCATGCTGTCCCGGGAGAGAGCCCTTAGCTCATAGATCCTCGAGCCTGGGGCTCCCTCCCGTTTGCAAGGCGAGAGGGGAGTTTGAGCTCAGGTAGATGTCGAGAACTCCCCTGCTGTAGTAGCTAATGAACACTAGGTGCATGTCTATGATGCTGATTTGGATTATTCAATTAACTTAAGTTGCATGCTTTTGGACGGTGAGAGGAAACCTAGGAACCCGGTGGAAACCCACGTGAGCACGGGGAGAATGTGTAAACCACACAGAAACGTCGGCTGGCTTGGTAAGGACTAGAACCAGTGACGTTCTTGCTGTGAGGCAACAGTGCTAACCACTGGGCCACCATGCCACCCATCTAGGAAAGGAGGAGTAGGGGTGGAAGGGGGGATTCTTCAAAACGAAGATGGCTGTGAAATGAAACTTAGGGTATTTATAGTGGCTTAGGAATAGTCTGATTGGTGAATCATGAATTGGATAATGCGGGACCAGCCGCAGCAATCATAAGCACGTGATCCTCTCGAAATTAGTTTATATATAAACTTCACTTAACAAAAGCCACTATTTTCAGGTAACTATTAAAAAATTAAGTTACATACAAAAGCGGTACAAAATCTGTACTAAGTGGTTAAATCCTATGATATTGTTCAAGCTTTGTCGTTAACATGAAGCCAATCTGCTTAATATAGAACACATGAAGCTCTTTATGGTGAACATCAGGACTTAAAAAACTCATAGCATGTGTAAACTGCTGACAAATATGGTACAATTTGCCAAAATAATATGTTTTTGTACTAATCTTTGTGAAAGTTATTGTACAATATAGTCACTTAGTTAGTTCATATGAATTGTACAAATTCCTTGTGACAGGGTTGGCCAAATAAAAATAATAATTTAAAAAGTACATTTCTGGCTCCCTTTTCATGTATTCAATGTATACATTTAAGAACATGTTAATTACATGTACTTCTCCATAGGATTTTCTTTATCAAAACTGATAAACAGACCTGCTGTGAGGTTAATCAATGTGCTTTTGTTGAATCTGTTCACAATAGTGGAATTTGTGCAGGAAAAACTATCTATGATACTGTAAAATTTGATTAATAATTTGACTAAGCAACTTACTCCATTAGGCAGACACCAATGCACTCATAGGGTAAGGATTAGTGAAGTTTAAGGTTAGTTGTATAGAATTATACATAATTTAAAGTACTGTATATTATGTGTAACATATTTTTTTTATTAAATAATCAAAATGTGTAATAATTTTAAATGAATTCAAACTTGAATAAATGAATTCAAAAATGAATAAATCTCATTGTGTTCCATTTTGTTTGTGCATGTCAGACACCAAAACGTGTTTCAGTCTTTCTTAGAACAGAGTTAAATTCTTGGAAGTTAGGATTTAAAAAATGAATCAACTTAGATGAGCACTGAGGTTTTGTAATGCTTTTCAGGCATGTTGTAGAAGATTTGAGGGGGACTGGAGAGGTTGAGGGAGGTGAAGTAATGGCGTCACTCCTGGAGGTGGAGTCGTGCATCTGATAGATTTTCTGCAAGCAACAAACTCAAGTGACCCCATTCACTCTGCTCGCTCTCCTTCGCTCGTCTTGGCTCAGTACTCTGTGAAGCAGTTGTCCAACACACTAGCAGTCATGCCAGGCAGGCTGCTTTCTGGACTGAGGCTTTTTATTATGAGACGTAATCATTTAGTGCTGCAGACTCCAGGAAAAGCACATGTAAGCAGAGGTAAAACTCACAGGGTCCCTGAGTAGTGCAGTCTGTAGACGAAATATCTATATGAATGACCACTGTTCGACTAAGAAAATCTTTAGTCAGGGACAGCCCTAGTTCACAGCTCAACAGAGTGCAAACTGCAGGATATGGGAATTATACATTTATTCAGCATCAGTCCAAAGTGGCACAAGGTCTGTTGAAATGTGTATTTTGTATGTTTGCAACGAGGCAACAGACATTTTGCATTGTGTTGTCTGTTGCAACAAACACATGTACACTCTGAATATATGTGTTTAGTGCACATTTATGCATCATGTCATTCATTCATTCATTTTCCTTCGGCTTAGTCCCTTTATTAATCAGGGGTCGTCACAGTGGAATAAACCGCCAACTTATCCAGCATATGTTTTACACAGCAGATGCCTTTCCAGCTGCAACTCAGTACTGGAAAACAACTATACACACTCTTTCACACACATACATTACGGCCAATTTCATTCATTCATTCATTTTCATTTCGGCTTAGTCCCTTTATTAATCTGGGGTCGCCACAGCGGAATGATCCGCCAACTTATCCAGCATATGTTTTACGCAGCGGATGCCCTTCCAGCTGCAACCCATCTCTGGGAAACATCCATACACACCCATTCACACTCATACACTACGGACAATTTAGCCTACCCAATTCACCTATACCGCATGTCTTTGGACTTGTGGGGGAAACCGGAGCACCCGGAGGAAACCCACGCTAACACGGGGAGAACATGCAAACTCCACACAGAAATGCCAACTGACCCAGCCTGGACTTGAACCAGCAACCTTCTTGCTGTGAGGCGACAGTGCTAACCACCGAGCCACCGTGTCACCCGCATCATGTCATATAATCTGTAATTATCTGTAAATATATCATAATTATCTGTAAATGATATGATGAAAAGCTGGTAGCAGGGTTTCCAGCCAGTTACTGTATTGTTTTTACAGTAGCATGTGTTGCAGTTACATTTACAGAATGTTGCTGTAATATCTGATTATGTTTTTTAAAAAAACTGTATTTAACAAATTGCTGTATTTTTACAGTAAACTTGTGCAATATTTATAGGAATCATAAAATGTAGTATGTCAAATATAATTTCTTCATTGCTTTTTTGTAAACTATTAACTGCATAAGCGTTTTTTGTGATTCTTCTGGAATGAAAGGACATCAATAAAATCTCACTTTTTAATGCAAAAGATTATATAAATTCCTAGCTGTGTTTTCAAATCCATTAACACCACAAAATGTAACTGTAAATAAATCTCTGTCTGTCCCTTTGTTGAGTATAATTATAATTTTGCCTATATTTCATTCCCAACACAACTCATGAGCAAGCTAGGCTACTCTGGTGGCGAAAAGATAGCTCACTCACTCATTCTAGCTAAAATAAACCTCTCTACTACTTCAGTTCAGAAAAGATAACTGGATAAGATAACTTCCTTTAACAAGGAATTTGTTTAGTATCTATTAATCTAATGAATCAATTAATAGTCCTGGAAATGGTCCTGTAAAACTATTTCTGGAGGATGTTTGCACTTACCTAAGCCACAAACCTTCTGTTTCGATATCAGAGAAAGTTTGTACATATTGCATACGGCACCTTTAAAATGGAGGAAAGTCATTTAAGATGCAGAAAAAGTCAATGTGTTTTGATGAAAGATTGTCAAGTTAAATGTCTGATAATAACCTAAAAATATACACTCCATTTATGTATGTTTCCACAATACCTTTGATACTGAGTTAAGAAAAGCACTGTGTGATAGTAAAGTGGGAGCAAGTGTGTTAGTATGCGCGTGTGGATGTGGATGAGTGTAGCATACTATGCCAAGAAAGATTAGAGCTTGTTCTTCTTTCTGTCTCTAACACACACACACATACCTTCCTCAGATCCCTCCCTGCATCCTCTACTAGCCCTTAAAGAAATGCAGTCATCCTTTATAAGCAGCGTTAAACAGCTGGTGGTCTCACAGAGCAGAGAGCAGTGAAAGCAGTGAAACAGAGCCTCTCGCTGGGAGAGACTGTCTATTCACATGATGCAGACACTGTCGACAGACAACAGCACAATAGTGAGTGTGGACAGATGTACTGCAGCGTTCAGCCAAGAGGAAGAAACACAGACCTGTTCAACCTGTTTCTACTGTAACAGGTCAGAACCTTGTGTTAGACGTACAAAAAAATGATCTTTTACAGGTGACGTATCACAAAAGTTCGGTTTTGTAAAGCCTTTTTCAAGGAATCATGCAGAAAAACACAGCTTTCTGATTTCGATCTCCTAGTGATGTAGGAAGATCTTATTCAATATTACCACCCCTTAATTTTCACATTTACTCCCACACCAGACTGCTTTACATCTGAGGTTCAGTTCAATGCTGTTTCTGAAGGGTGGGTCGATACGCTTTGTGCACTAACTTCATACTCAGAACAAGTAAATCACTTCATATTTTAAGAGTTTTTCCAAATATCCTCTCTGAAAGTACTTATAGGATGTTGTATGGTTAATATTGCTAAACCATCGTCTCTTCACAGAGACTAGAGCAGATTTTTGTTCATTTGCGCTGATGCAATTCATAATTGCACATTTAGTACGCTGTGTATAGTCTGTTTTTTAATCTTTTCTTTGCAGAATATAGAATTGTTCAAATAGTGCAATAAAGAACACAGCAGTAGCATGTTAGTTGATAAATGGAATCAACTTTACTCCACAACAACTATATAAATGTATCAACAAGCCATTCAGAAATGTCCTGGTTCCGTCTAGAAGTTGTAACCTCTTCCTCTCTGTCATTGCACAGCTGCAGTTGGAACCTGTAAGGCTTTAATCTAATGGTCATTTCTGACCGTTGGGCTCCATGAGATCAGCTGCATCTGAAATTGCATACTACTCGAGTTGGTATTACATATGAATTTATATTTACTTCATGACCGTTAGAACATTACATTCTGTATAGTATGAATACAGCATGAGTAGTATCAATGAACATACTATATCCACCATTTTCCATTATCGTATGACCTACCTGTGTCAATTGCATTGCTTCACTCCCATTAGTAAACTTTCTTGCATGGCCTCATGGGATAGTAAAGTGTAGAAAAGCACTTAGATACTAAAGCAGCAGCTAATTTCATTTAAAGATACATGTGCTATAAGTGAATTGGATGAACTAAATTGGCCGTAGTGTATGAGTGTGTACGTGTGTGTATCTGTGTGAATGCGAGAGTGTATGGGTGTATGGTTGTTTCCCAGTACTGGGTTGCGGCTGGAAGGGCATCTGCTGTGTAAAACATATGCCTGAACGGTTGGCGGTTCATTCCGCTGTGACTAAGCCAAAGGAAAATGAATGAATGAATAAAATGAATGGGTGGCAGCAGTCCTACATGGCAACTAAAGCAAAAACTGAAAGCAAAACAAAACAAACTCCAGGCCTGGTTCTCTCTCATCTTCCTCTGTTGTCACTCCTCCCACTTCCATTCGAAGACAGGAATCGAGACTTGCATCACCAGCCTTGTTCTGTTCAGCAATGCCCCCCTTGTGACACCAAGCTCTTAATGGTTAATCTACATTCCTACTCTCACCTGTGGTCATGAGCTTTGGGTTATGACTGAAAGGACAAAATCTTGGATGCTAGCAACCAATGTGTAATGAGCTGCCTTTGCATGGTGGCAAGGTGCACTCTTATGCTGAGTTCACACTGCACAATTTTCAAAGTTGTCAGATGACCATTGTTTTCACTTTGCATAACTCTAGCGTTCAATTGCTGCTGTGTTCACACTGCATGATGGATCAGTGGCAGGAGGATACACACTGCATGACTACAGCAGAAACAATCAAATACAAACACACGCAAGAAGTGCTAAGGAAGTTACACAAGACCATGCACGAGACTGGAAATGGTACAAAACATATTTTTTTTAAATTTGCAGTTCAAATGGTCTGTGCACTGATATGCAGTGAAAGGGCAAAAAAAAAAGATAATGGAGGAGGAAATGGTTGGGGAGGTGCAGAGAACAAGGTTTATACGTTTTGCAAAGAGCGAGAAAAATGTTGGAGGTCAATAAATAATTTCGCAATGTGCTGCTGGTGTGGCTGGTCAAGCAAGTGTTTCCTCTTCGTTTCTGTTCATGTTATTGTAAAGCTTATTTTTTCTGAGGTCAGGGTCTTACTCCTCCCCACTGACTTGTATCTTGTTCTTTCGTTGGCTGTAGGTCATCCCCAATGTGTTTTTCAGTCAGAACTCGTTTCACACAGCATGACTTTGAATGGCCGATGGGTCCAGATATTTAACATATCAAATATTTCACGAGAGTCTGCGACATGTCTGTGATTCTCTCACTTCTCTCGCACCTTTGATACATTTTCGTGTGAATGAGCACTGATTTGACTCGCATTAGAGTCAGGGTAAGGAGTTCTGAAAAGTTTTGGTGGAAACTGGAGAATTGAGGTTGACACATTTAATTTTGCAGTGAGTTGGGCAGCTGTGGTTTTATGTTTTTTGGATACAATCCAAGTTAGCACCGGGACATCCCTTTCAGACAGCTTCCTCTTGCATCCACAGTTACTCCTGTTGGATGTGGTTTGTCCTTCTTGGTGGTATGCTGACATTACCCTGCATACCGTGGCTCTTGGTACATCGCAAAGACTTGCTGTCTTGCTCACAGATGCACCAGTGAGACGCGCACCAACAGTTTGTCCTCGTTTGAACTCTTATACATCACCCAAAATGTTGTGCACATTGCAATATTTTGTGTGTGTGTGTGTGTGTGTGTGTGTGTGTGTGTGTGTGTG
>CAIGQW010012936.1:6678490-6696693 GCA_903798125.1 Danio choprae | reverse complement strand
TGTGTGTGTGTGTGTGTGTGTGTGTGTGTGTGTAAGTGAAATTATTGAAGTTATTAACACAGGAAAGCTGTTTCAGAAGCAAAGTCACTGCAATTGTCACGCCTCACAGCAAGAAGGTCGCTGGTTCGAGCCTTGGCTAGGTCAGTTGGCATTTCTGTGTGGAGTTTGCATGTTCTCCCCGTGTTTGCATGGGTTTCCTCCGGGTGCTCCGGTTTCCCCCACAAGTCCAAAGACATGCGGTACAGGTGAATTAGGTAGGCTAAATTGTCCGTAGTGTATGTGTGTGAATGAGTGTGTGTGGATGTTTCCCAGTGATGGGTTGCAGCTGGAAGGGCATCCGCTGCGTAAAACATATGCTGGATAAGTTGGCGGTTCATTCCGCTGTGGTGACCCCAGATTAATAAAGGGACTAAGCCGAAAAGAAAATGAATGAATGTATAATTATACTTGCTGTACTTTAGAATGGGAAATAATCCTAAATCCGATCACTTGGAAAAATAGAAATGTAATTACGTGTTGCCCTAAAATCATGAACATTTACAAATTCTACATACTGAACTGTAAACTTACAGAGCATAATGAGGCTTTTAATGTGTTTTGAAAAGTGTCATGGACTATGAGCCGACATTACTGTGAGCTGTGAAGGAAATGGAAGCCCTATGGTACCATCACATCTCCAAAAGTGTGAGGGCGGCATGGGTGACTTCTCGTGTACTGTGAAACTGTGAAAGGTTTTATTGAAGTCTGCAATTTCACCAACTGACATGTCGTGAAAGCTCTCTGAAACAGCGGGTAAATTATTAGCTGGCTCTTGGTGTTGACATTGTGCTGTCCTTTCTGAAAAGTGTTAAAACGAGTGACGGAGAGGCTGGTGAGTGCCACTTCACAGAGATAAGCTACACTGCTGAATATACATCTAAAGAGCGTCGTCCTAAAGAGCCATTCAGAGCATGAACAAAAGTGTAATGATAACTATAATGTTCATATAATGACTATAACAATAATGGTAATGACACATGAGATGATATCATTCTGGGCAATTCATTTTTAGGGGTAATGAATGCTTTTCGATTGGAAGGGGTGGCGTAGACCTGAAAGAATACAATCGGCAGGAAAAAAAATATGCATGCAAATGACTGCATGGTATAATTTTCTCAATTGGATTAAAAAATACCTTGCACACTCCATGTCATGATGCATGTTTACATCTGAATAGTGTTGACCTGGCACTGTACATATGCCTAATTTTGTTTAATATTTAACACACATAATATTGGAATCACTTATTTGTAAATCACTTTGAATAAAAGCATCTGCTAAATGAATAGATGTAATCATTAGTCATTCAAGTTACACTGTTAAAAATATATATATATATATATCTGTAAACTTTACAGTAAAAAAATTATCTGTGGATGCCTGTATTCATTCATTCATTTTCATTTCAGCTTAGTCCCTTTATTAATCTGGGGTCGCCACAGCGAAATGAACCGCCTGGATGCCTGTATTTTACCATTAAAATATGGTAAAAAAAAACAAGACATAAAATAAATGACTTTTTTATGGTAAACAACCATATTTCAATAATGTATAATGCTAATACACCAATATTTTGGAGTACTAGCATCTACAAATCATATCCTTTGTTACAGAAACACAACCATATGGTGATGAGAAAGTCATATTAAGAACCGATGCTCATATCAAACACCTTCTTCCACAAGCAAAAAAACATATTAATATATAGAAGGCAGTCAGTATCATTCACACAACTGCTAAACACCATCATGCTAGCAGACGTAAAATTAAATGAACGAAATAAACGTTATTTATCAACATTAGATGTAATATAAAACTCTATTGTAGATAACTGATGGGAATTAAACAAAAACAAACTTCAACAAAAAACAAAAATGAGGTGTCACACAGGGAATTCTGGGAACATTTATATCTATTTAACTTGCTGGATGGTACTGTCTGAGAGCTTCAGCACATCCTCCTTACAAAGAAAATTGTTTTTGTCTAGCCAATTATTTTAAGGTTCTGCTTCTCCACAGATTCAGACACAGATCTCCTAAAGAGGAGTTATAGGCAACATACCAATTATTTTTCCTGCTTTTATATCCACTCTTTAAAGATTTAACTTAAATTAAAGTTCCAAACTGTGGCATATAGTAGATTCAAAAATGCATATGCGGAATGCCAGCATAATACTTTTAACCATCTCATAAGCAGTAAAGCTTAAAAATATAGACACTTACTAGTGCTTATGCACAAACACACTCCACTCCACTGGGACTATTGCATTAGAAAAACAAATGCTCACTTTTGATCTATGAACATGGCTCTACTTTACAGCGCACAATCTCACAGATTGAAGTAATGGATGCTATCATGAATAATTATATACAGCATCTTATAGAATAATGACACAGTCTTAAGAATTATGACAAAGTTCATTATTTGTCCTGTGACATCAACACAATGTAACATTTAAACCTGTGAGAGTTCTATATGCAATACAAATACCTAAGAAAATTAACAAAAGAATCGGATTTAACTTTACTTTATTGTTTCGTGGCCCTTTAAAAAGTTTGATCATTTAAAATGGCTGACCACATCACTGCATTGCACTTGGACAGAAAATGATCTTGTGCTGTTGTGGATGCATATAGTTAGTATTTTAATGTTCATGTTGGTGTCATTGGGATTTAACTAAAATGGAAACTCAACAATGATCTGAAATATCACACTAGGCTACTGTACTTCACGCACAAAAAATAGTTACCATTAGCATCTGGCTAATTGTGGCTTGGTTATATCACAATATTATAATCAAAACTACATTAGGATAAAAAATAAAGGCATTTATTTTGCTATGATTTTTTTAGAGCAGCTCACTAGAGTGACCATGTATCCACACTCTTTTTCTTTGCTCTTGTTTTTCCTCTTTCATAATATCTGTCTTTATTTATCTCTCCCTTTGGGGTATTTTGGAAAGCTTGTTCTTCAGAGTGCTGTTGCCCTCCAAGGGCAATGGTGCCTGTGTGTGTGCGTGTGCGTGTGCGTGTGCGTGTGTGTGTGTGTGTGTGTGTGTGTGTGTGTGTGTGTGTGTGTGATCAGAAAGCCTGGGGAGTTAAGACACATTAATGATGTCTCTGCAGGAGGTAATGATGTGCAGCAACAGCAGCAAGACAAAATCACTAATCAATCTCAACAAATCTAATTAACTATTAATTAACCTCCAGGGTCCCAGAGGCCTCTAGGAGGGCAGGAAGAAAGAGATGAGAGGGGTGCAGAGAAGAAGATGGCCGTATGACAGAGACTGAGTACTTTTGAGACCTTGAAGAGGGAATACAGTATACAAATATAATGTACTGGTATTTATTCATTCATTCATTTTCTTTTCGGCTTAGTCCCTTTATTAATCTGGGGCCACCACAACAGAATGAACTGCCAACTTATCCAGCATATGTTTTACACAGCGGATGCCCATCCAGCTGTGGAAACATCCATACACACTCATTTACACACATACACTACAGACATTTTAGCTTACCCAATTCACCTATAGCGCATGTCTTTGGACTTGTGGGGGAAACCCAAGCGAACACAAGGAGAACATGCAAACTCCACACAGAATTGCCAACTGATCCAGCTGAGGCTCAAACCAGCGACCTTCTTGATGTGAGGCAATTGTGCTACCCACTGCGCCACTGCATCGCCCTACTGGTAATTAAATTAATGTAATTCTCATGTCTTTGACAACAATACACAGAAGTGCAAAAAGATGTAAACAATTTGACAGACTTTATGCCCATTTATTTACTGGTGTGCCTATTTCATGTTTGACTTTCATTTGAACATGATGTTACAAACTGCCAACCTCAAGGCAGGGTAATATTTACGATGAGTCCATGCACCAATTAAAATAATTCAAAATATACATTTTTTAAAGTAATCCATGGTTAACATAAAAAAATTTATAAACTATCAAAGAAAGCATAAACGTGCTGGTGCTGACGAGAGGTCAATCTTCAAAACCGGGCAGAAAAGACTGGAGACAAGATCCTTTTTTATAAGTCAACTCATCACAGGGAACCCAAAGCACCTGCCGCTTGTCTCTTCCCTGCGACACACAAATGTGAAAACACATGAAACCAACACGCACCATCTAGCAACAAGACCCACAACCAGAACAAAGAAAACGAAACCTAAACACCTTCCCTCTTAAGACAGAGGCTAAGAACTCTAGAATAGAGCTAACAAAATTAAATCAATAGATTCAGCCAAACAAATGCATAAACAAAAACTCACTATGAATCTCCAAAATCCACCCAAATCATATATCACTCCTCTTGGATATGCCAAGCACCTTCATGAGAGAAAAGAGAAGGTAACATCATGTGACTCATTTGCGAACAATCTCAAAATGAATAAGACAACACATCTGACATTACGCTATTGACTTCCCAAATATGTCAGATGGCTGCAAACAACACCCAGTGAATAGGTTGATTTAGAGAACACAGGCAACACAAAAAGGTCAGGGGGTTGTGATCAGAAGAAGATTGTTTGGTGGAGCCACTATAGTTGTAAAATTAGACCAAATGCCACCATTCCCAAAAAGTGCATTGCTTGTCTTTTTGTAGTCAGAGATAGAAACTTATCAATGGCTTCGACCTTAGCATGCACTCGATGCACTTGACCTTGCCCTGTCACTTTCCCCAAATAAATTGCATTGGCTCTGGCAAATTCAATTTTAGCCTGGTTCATTTTGAGACTGGCCTCCACCAAATGTGAAAAAAGTATGTACAAAAAACATATCTCACTATAAATGATGATCTCATCAGGGTACACAGTGCATTCTTCCAATCCTGCTTCTACCCAATTCATCAGGTGCTGGAAAGTTGCTGGAGAGTTTTGCAATCCGAAACTCATAACCATATAGGAATATAATCCAGAAGTTGAAATAAAGGCTGAAATCTCTTGTACAGAGGAGATGGAATGGTAGAATGGAACTTAGAATCCTTTAAGAAGGTAAATTTTGTAACAAATTCACATGAAACAATACTGTCTACGCAGTCTTCTATAAGTGAAGTAAAGAAAAACAGTCAAGTTTAGTAATGTCATTAACCTTTCTGTAATCAGTAAAAAAGTGCAGTGTATTTTCAGTTTTTTAACCAGTAGACTGGGAGCTGACCAACTAGAACAAGAGAGAACTTGACTTCCTGTTCCAGTAAATGCAGCTTGTCTGGAGACACAATGACTGGTGAAAAGGTGGGGAATTTCCTACATTTATATCATTCTGTATTCAATCATTGTGTTATGAAACATCACAACAGGGACATCCAGTATATTAATAGGCGACACAGGTTACACTGGTTCATCAAAAGGTTTGAATTAAGGTCCTCTGACTGCATGTCCAAAAACCAAATCATTAGGATTAAAATGCAACTTTCTTGAGTTACCTTACTAGCAGCCAGCATCAACCAAGGAGGACCTTCTTCCCAGTCCTTATTGAGCTCTATACAATACATTTTGTGTAAAACCTTTTTTTAAAGCTCTGGTGGAACTGTTCCAAATCTCCCTGATTCTGTGAATGGCAAGTACTGCTTGTCTGAGTTTTAACACGCAGCTGTTGCCAAACCTCTGCAAACATTGTAGATGAAAAAGGATTCCCTTTATCAGTCTAGATGATTTTTGGGATACCAAAGATCTAAATGAACCATGTCAAAGCCTTCACAACATATTTTTTATTAATGGATCTCAAAAAACGGCAGCAGGATATCACATAACCTGACACATCACTGTCAGAATGTACTTCGAACCAAATTTATGAACCCACACAATCCACAATAATGTGTTCAAAGGGGTTACTTAATGAAGAAATGGGACACAAAGTAGTAGGCTGGATGCCCTGATTAGGTTTACCCATTATTTGAAAGATATGACAGGTCTTAATTTACCTGGACATATCAATCTTATCAATAGCCCAAAAAAAAAAAGTGATGCAACAATCAATTATTAGTTTTCCTGACTCCAAAAGGTCCTGGAATATCAACATGAGTCGTCTGTGGGGCCACATCATGCAAACGTATCACTACATGACATCTGCACCCTGCAGCAAACCAAAAAGGAAAACACAGCAAACTAACAAGGGCCATCTAGCAACAAAGCCCAACAGCAATACAATGAAGGAAGAAAGCACAAAACAAAATCATAACAACCATAACATAACAGAAGCATAAACCATAACATAAAATGAAGCAGTGAATATTGGATATTCAGAATGATTTGATTCTATTACAGAGAATTAGAATAATGACGTTTGTAGATTAGTGGAACAAGCATTTCAAGCATTTCAACTAGGGGGTGTTGATCAGTTTGTATGGCATAACAAGAAATTCACAGAGGCCAATGGGCATGCCCAAAGTGATCTTTCATATATTCAGACCAATTTGTAGGCACTTCTGAGATCCAACTTGATGAATATGGTATTACCTCGCAGATGTTCCAGTGCTGTTTTGACAATGGGTATACTGAAATTTAACAATGATTTTGCTGAGAGTTGTAGATGTCCCTCTAGGCAACAGAAAAATGGATGCAGCAAGGGAAGATGAGTGTGATGAAACAGTACTACAACATTTCTAGGACCAGTGAACATTGTAGAAGGAAGGCTTCTGGCAAGCCAGAGGAGAGCGCTGGGTTGGCCATGGGACTGGCTACAAAGGTAGGATAGGAAGTTGTGGTATTGACACTGGTGATGGGTGAGGATATTAAAGTGAGGGCATGCCAAAGGGAACCACAATCTCATGGAATGGATCTGTTTAGTTCATAGCATTGGTTTTGCTGGTCCAGTCTTCTGTCATGCAGATTCAGACAAGGATTAAAAATGGTTAACAGTTTTTTTTTTATTGAGGCTGCTGCAGAACGGACCAAATATAAACTGAAGTATATCGTGGAGATGATATTAAATGAATACTTGTATGAGAGGACTTTGACGTGCTGGATGGAGATTCTAAATAATGACTGGCAAGTACACACACTTCACTGAAGTAAGTATAACACTTGTGTTTGTCTTGTCAGGGAATACAGGAGGATGAATGAGACATGCTGGAGAGGAACGCAGGGAAGTCACAATAGAGTAGAAGTAGATAACTGGAGAATAAACACTGGAGTGATTCCCAGCTGCAAGGTTGGTGAAAGTTTATGAGGTGTAGTGAGATGATGAGGTGCAGACTTTACTATTCAGGTAATGTAATCATGTTATTTGGGTGATGGAGCCATATGTGTCTAACAAATAGCATGTTATTTAAATAAACTGATAGAGTTCTCATTCTCAGATCATGCCAAAATAGTTGTCTACATGACACACCATTTCAGATCCATTTGCATAAGTGCTTGAAAGACTTCAAAATACAGCATCGATCAATCTTCAGGGTTTTGTTGTAGCATTCAGTGTAGACAGCATCACTGATTATAATGAGTTATATTGTGTTTTTTTTTGTTTTGTCTGTCCCACTTTTAAATCCAAGGGCTCAAGCTTCAACTGACATTCTGTATTCCCAACCCAGGCTCATTCTGAAAATGTACCTGTGGATACATTTCTGGAGACCGCAAAATACGTCCTGGGTTTTTGTTTTCTCAAATCCACCAGAGGCCGCTGTGTACGCTTTTTGACATCTCAAATTCCTCTTGCGAGTGCCATTTGCGCCTGCCGTTCTCGTGTTAACCCACCAGAGGCCGCTGTTGACTGACTGTTTGACTGACTGAAGGTCTGACTGACCGATCCACTGACCCACTCTCCTCCTTCCCTAAACCCAACCAATTTTATTGATTGACCTGCCCACCCACTTCCCTTAACCCAACCAACAATTTTCAAAAGCAATCCAGAAAAAAGAAAAGCCCCCGTCTGATTTTTACCACGTTTTCAGATTTTTACCACATTCTCACCCTGTTATTTACTTGTTTATTTAATTTTTTGGATTCTGTTTTTGTCTTACCTGCTTTCTGGAACCGTTCTTCACCGGACTTGAACCTCGTCATTATGGTCAACACCTCTCTGCATCTCAAGTCTGCCGACATAAATGGCGAGCTAACGGGACAAATTGGTTACAGCGGGAAAGCCGTCCATACGGAGGTAAGCGGTCAGCTGGTAAGAGCTTTATTTGATAGGAAAGTAGGATGACAGGAAATTAAGTGGGAGAGAGAGGAGGGAACAGGATTCGAGAAAGATCCATAACCCGGAATTCAAATTCGGCCAATGGGCTATCGGCACAGACATTTCAAATTATGCTGACTGTTAGTGAATCCATTCATACCCATATTTTTAGGCTTATCTTTCAAGCTTCTGTTTTTGACTGTTTGGCATCATCTTGTGACTAAATAATAAATAGGTTAGTGTAGACTGCATTTAGCCGTTTTGTCAGTTTTACATTTCATTAAAGAGACAAAGATTCTCACAGCTTACATCAATGTTTTGTGTCTATTTGTTTAGTTTTGTGGCAAGTAGCCATGCAATGGGATAATGTACATCAAGGCAGTTGCAGAATAAACCCTTCAGTCTTATACAACTGATATGATATTCTCCAATAACAACTGCCTGGGTGTATTTTAATCCTTACTTAATAAATGGTTTAGCTCCTCTTGAGTCTTGTTCATTACTTAAAGGGGTCCTATTATGCCCCTTTTTACGAGATGTAAAATAAGTATCGCATGTCTCTAGTGTATGTATGTGAAGTTCATAATACCCCACAAATAATGTTTTATAACTCTTTGAAAGAGCCTTTTAGGCTTTGATCTTTATCGTGCCATTTTGGAGACTGTTGCTTTAAATTCAAATGAGATTGTGCCCCCAGCACTCTTTTTAAAAGAGGGTGGGGCTACAAATGCACTGTGTCAGCATAGTGGCAGATTCAAAAACAAGACTAATGTCCTATGCTGATGAGGGAGACATTGTCACTAATGAGTGGGGCTTTCCCCATCTGATGACATGTACAAAGGGAGAATGTCAATCCAAGTGTTTCTGCAGACTGTTGTGTGATTATAAAAAAATAAAGATTTTTCTTTACCATTAGAAGCTAGTTATATCCACAGACTGTTTAGGCCTCTTATAAAATTGATTTCTGCATAATAGATCAACTTTTAAGCATGAATTAATATACTGCATGCATTATATACATGCAGTTAAAGTCTATTTTTTGGCTTTGAAGTGCTAATTCAATATAAAAACAGCAGCTGGATGGTGAGCCTCAACCTCACTTAAAAGGGTGAAAAAATAAAGAATACTGTGGAAAAACATCAAAGAAAAAAAATCTACCACAGACAGACTGGGCAAAGCCCAAATTTGTTAAACACAAACACACAGACACAAACAGGCATGTGCAACCTCTCTTTGTACACCAATAAATGGTCTTCGTAAACTACAATAAAAACCCTGGGCACTAATTTAGTGGAAATAGCAGACTGTAAATAAGAAATATATGAGTGAGGCAAGACATAAGGCATGCAGTTGCAGTTTCAAAACTTTCAGATAAATGACAAATCAAATATCCATGTATATTTGTAGGCAATTAAACCACAATCTATATATTAAATCATAAATAACGATTATGTTTAATAATGATTAAGTTAAGGTCTCTAATCTAGACTCTGATGTAGAACAGGCCAGTAATTACAATTCTAAGGGGTGATATTTGATGTTGCATGCAGTAGATGGTCTTAGATAAGAGAATTAGATAATAGTCTGTGCTACACTGTACTGGATACTCATCTTTTTCTCCAAACCTGTTGAAGGAGTGGGTATCCTGACCACAGAGATAACCTTCTGGAAGACCTGTTATGTCTGACCTTTGTTTGCTTGTCGCCTAAATAATGATTTGAGATTTGCTGTGGATTTTAAGTCCATAGGGCCTCACGGTGGCGCAGTGGATAGCACATTCGCCTCACAGCAAGAAGGTCGCTGGTTCGAGCCTCGGCTGGGTCAGTTGGCGTTTCTGTGTGGAGTTTGCATGTTCTCCCTGTGTTGGCGTGGGTTTCCTCCGGGTGCTCCGGTTTCCCCCACAAGTCCAAAGACATGCGGTATAGGTGAATTGGGTAAGCTAAATTGTCCGTAGTGTATGAGTGTGAATGGGTGTGTATGGATGTTTCCCAGAGATGGGTTGCAGCTGGAAGGGCATCCGCTGCGTAAAACATATGCTGGATAAGTTGGCGGTTCATTCCGCTGTGGCAACCCCAGATTAACAAAGGGACTAAGCCGAAATGAAAATGAATGAATGAATTTAAGTCCATATGTGGAGATTAACCAATAATGTTCTTTCTCCCTAAGATGTGTGACGACTTTCTGTTAGTGTGTAATAGTCAAATCCAATTAAATATTCCCCTACTGTGCAGTAAACATGCAACACTTTCTTACGCACTCGTACACAGCACCTTATAACAATTTACAGTGCAATACTTTCTCTACACAGTTGTACACAGCACCTTATAACTTGTATATTTATAACAAATTTGTACATACAATTGAACATGCAGAGCTTTTTGACTGATTGCATCTGTTTAATGTTTGTTGTCTTTTTTATAGTTATTTCGTGTTGTCACTTGTCACTTTATGTACACTGGAAGCTTCTGTAGCCAAAACAAATTCCTTGTGTGTGTAAGCACACTTGGCAATAAAACCCATTCTGATTCTGATTGTTGTTATGATTGTATAATTGGCGCTCATGTCCACCCTGAGAAGAAGTTTTTGCCTCACTAAATAAAATGAAATGAAATTATTAAAAAAAGAGCTTTCACAAGAACGTCCTGGCCATGACTGACAGTACACAGCTCACTTGGATTTAACAGATAACAGATAATATCATCCAACCATCAGCACACAAACAACAGGTCATTTATAACTAGTCAAAACATCTAAAGCCCATTATTTCATTTTCCAAATCATTTAAAATCTTTTTACTGTATTTAAGACCAACTCCTTAAGCTGCAACTTAAGTTATTGCAGGCAAAGGGAGTCAAATAAAAGTAAAACCGATTTTAGCAGTTAGATTACATTGCTAGGCATTTCTACTGCGGATGTGTCAGTGTTCTGTCCATGTGCTTCTGTTATCGTCATGTGATCCCTTTGTTCTGTTTCCCGCCATCGTCAGTGTCCATTAGTTTCACCTGTGTTCACCCCCTGTGTCTCCTTAATTAATCATCTCCCCGTGTACTTATACCCTTCTGTTTGTGTCCTTCGTTGTCTGGTATTGTATTGTCTCAACGTCCTGTCTGTGTGTCCCGTCTAATCCAGTGAATGTATCTTGTAAGTGTTTGTTCAATAAATCCGTCTTTTGTTAAATCCCGTGTTCTTGTTCGTCATGTCCCACAGCGAGTTGTTACAGGATGGAGTAATTAAAATGAAAATTAAGCACCATATGTTTGGACTGATATAGGATATATAGTGCTCAGCATAAATGAGTACACTGCATTTTGAAAATGAATATTTTATCAATTTCTCAGTAGCCAATAATGTTTTGATGCATATAAACAAAACCATTTTATTAAAGAGTTATAAGAATTTGGTCACCAAAGATCGAAAATTACAACGTACAACATTTCAATAACTTAATATTTAAAATTTTTCATTCTCTTGATTTCTCCTGTTTAATACATTTGTATTTAAAATTGTACTCATTTTACTCATATCTTTAATATTTTACTTTTACTCAACACATTAATTTGGGTGTACAAATGTTTGGACTGTGATCTTAAGGTTTTTTGTTTTTTTTTAGGTTATGTTAAATTTGTTCCAGTTTTGGCTTTGGTACTGACTGATCCAATGTATATGCACAAATATATTATTGTGGAGCTGTCACGGTCACACAAGGAAGAGAGGACAGGGAGTTAGTGTTCGTAGTGTTTATTAAAACAACAGTGAAGTCTTCGCACTCAATAGTGCAGGTGGTGAATACGTGGACACAGTGGTGGTGACAACACACAATGTTCAAAGGAAACACTAGAGTCACTTCCCTTAGTTTGGCGAGTAAACAGATCACAGGAGTTTGTCTCGACGATGCACAGAAGAGCAGATGAGAGCATAGGAGTATACGGGAAGATGCACGAGGAAGAGATGACCATCCAACGTTGATTGTTCGTGGTGTGTAGTGGATGGTGACTGTGAATGGTGACTGGGGCTGATGGAACGTGCAGAGGGTGTGACAGGAGCATCCTATAGAAAATATTAATTGAAAAGAGAAATATGTGAGGGAAGTACTCATTTTTGCTGAGCACTGTAGATTAAAATCATTCATTCATTCATTTTAATTTCAGTTTAGTCCCTTTATTAATCTGGGGTCGCCATAGCGGAATGAACCACCAACTTATCCAGCATATGTTTTACTCAGCAGATGCCCTTCCAGCTGCAACCCATCACTGGGAAAAATCCATACACACTCATTTACACTCGTACACTACGGACAATTTAGCTTACCCAATTCAACTGTACCGCATGTCTTTGGAATTGTGGGGGAAACCGGAGCACCCGGAGGAAACCCATGTGAACACGGGGAGAACATGCAAACTCCACACAGAAATGCCAACTGACCCAGCCAAGGCTCGAACCAGCGACCTTCTTGCTGTGAGGCGATTGTGCTACCCACTGCGCCACTGTGCTGCCCGTAGATTAAAATATTTAATATAAAAGAAATATTCATAGAAAGCTCAGGAAACACCTTTTCGATACATCCTTTGAGCTACCATTTAAGTAGGCTAGACAGATTTTGAACCTTCCCATGCTGCCAGAAGATCAAAACGAAATCAATGCTGATTAACACAGTAGACTGTTGATTAAGCTTCTGACCTGCATGTCAAATTGGGCATGAACGCTTCCAGAAAAGCCCCTGGAGGCCCAAAATTTCCTGACTCAAGTCCACCGGCAGTAATAGCTAACTAGCTGATGAAACTGCAAGAAAGAATCCCGTTTGTATCTCAAAACCGAAAATGATTTTGAATTCATAATGTTTTGAATCATCAAGTCAAATGTTTCAGCAGTATACATTATTTTAAAGCAGCTTTACACAAATGTTATTGATTGTTGTTGATAATATCTTACCATCTTTGTGGCTTAAACTTGCATTTAGCTAATTAGAGCACTGTGTACTTATCATGCACTTCCATGAATAAAATCTTTTATTCTCTACACTTCATATTCACCTCAGAATATGAGAAAACTAATTTCAGCCCTGTTCAAACACTATGTCCTTTTTTGGTGGTTTAACACTTCAAACAGAAAACCAAAAGAGTGGAAGAGGTATAAGAAGGGAGGACGTGTGCTTTATTAGTCACCCTTCTGAACTTTCATGTTTGCTCTTGAGGTGTTAGAATAACAGCGGCTCTATGCGTCTTTGTGGTTTTGGTGTTTTGAATCAAGGGTTATATCTTTCATATCTGTGCTTCCGGAGTGACTGCCACACCTCATATTTACAGAAAAGAAACCTTCTCCAGTGAACTCAAGCAGAGGTTATTTTACTATAAATCAGTCAGGGCTTCCTGTTGTAGGGTGTGTATTTCTGTCCAGTATTATTTTACCAACATTTAGATAGATTATAGTTTGTAAAATATTAGGAATTAATTCAAATGTTTTATCTTTTCTGTTTTTGTTTCAATCTAGTTACAGTTTTGGTCATTTTTAGCATGCAGTTTTATCATTATATATTTTTGTTTCATTTTTTATTGTTCTATATATTACTGTCCCCGTGTTCGCGTGGGTTTCCTCCGGGTGCTCCGGTTTCCCCCACAATTCCAAAGACATGCGGTACAGGTGAATTGGTTAAGCTAAGCTGTCCATAGTGTATGAGTGTGAATGAGTGTGTGTGGATGTTTCCCAGTGATGGGTTGCAGCTGAAAGGGCATCCGCTGTGTAAAACATAGGCTGGATAAGTTGGCGGTTCATTCCACTGTGGCAACCCCAGATTAATAAAGGGACTAAGCCGAAAAGAAAATGAATGAATGAATATTATACTGTACATTACTAATCTATATAATTCTCAGGCATTTTGTTCTTTACAAATCCTCCCAAAAAATTGTTGTTTTTTTACCTTAAATGTGACATTTCCAAGTAAAAACTTAAATATGTATTATTTATTTATTTATTTATTTATTTTTTATTAAAAATTATGCCCTCTTGACCAGGTCTCACTGGAAGAAGAGATAGTACTGTCTACTAATATAGTTACAGCACTAATATGGTTACACTAGTGCATTTTCACTGTAAAATGGTGTCTTTGTGTCGTTTTTACTGTGTTTCCATTCACACTTTACAGCATGATACTTAACCATTCATGCACACTGGGCATGCACATATTTTGCCAGTGCTAATGGTCGAAATGTGATGCATCCCTTACACATATTAATAAAAGAGAATGAACTGTGCAATTCAGTGAAGAGATTTTATTTATTAAACTACACTGTAAAAAATATCCGTAAATTAGCAGTTTTCTGTATTATGTGATTCATGTATTTATTTTTCCCCTTTTTTATTTAGGCTTTTGAATTGCAGTATGGGACCTTGATCTTTCTTCCAACAACGTTTAACCTTGAAAAGTTCGAAAAAGTGACTTTTATTGACATTTGTAATAGTTTAAAGTGATATATTGTCTGGGTTGGTGTTCTATTTTACAGTACAAAAACTTTGTAATAAACCAGTACCAGTACCAATGCAGTACATTTTCTGTTATATTAGACTTATTTCTCTCTATATTATTTATTATACATTATAGTATTTGAGCGACACGGTGGCGCATTGGGTAGCGCTGTCACCTCACAGCAAGAAGGTCGCTGGTTCTGTGTGTTTGCATGTTCTCCCCGTGTTAGCGTGGGTTTCCTCCGGGTGCTTCAGATTCCCCCACAGTCCAAACACATGCGCTATAGGTGAATTGGGTAAGCTAAATTGTTCGTAGTGTATGTGTGTGAATGAGAGTGTATGGGTGTTTCCCAGTACTGGGTTGCAGCTAAAAGGGCATTCGCTGCGTAAAACATTTGCTGGATAAGTTGGCGGTTCATTCTGCTGTGGCGACCACTGATTAATAAAGGGACTAAGCCGAAAAGAAAATGAATGAATGGATAAATTATAGTATTTAAAAAGACCAAAATGTTAATAAAAGTCACTTTGTTAAACTGTATGTTGAATTGTCAACATCAAGAGAGGACAGTGCAGAGATCATGGTCCTATAATGCAATTCACAACCATATATATATAATATAAATAAACGGAAAACACTTGAATCACAAAATTCAGAAACAGATATTTTTTTACAGTGCATACAGATAAACTGTCACATAATAAATTTACCTAAGGAAAGCTGCTCAGTATCCATAATATTTTATTTTTTTAATTACTTTGCTAAGTATATGCACTATATATCCAATTAAATTAAATTATAATATGAAAATAATCTATTTTTTTATCAAATTAAAAGGTGAACATGTCTTTATTCATTATTTTTCACTGAAATTTGATGTGGACATGTTTTTCACAGCTAACCCAGGCAATGAACTGAGCGCCCTTCACACATGACATCACAGATTAGTGTCTCTGAACACCCTCTCCGGATTAAAGTGATTGCAGGTATGGCACTACAGTGGAGCGGGCACTAGGACTGGCATGAATGTTGGCACAGAGTTTACACAAGCAGATACAGTGAGGACGGTTGAGGCATGACTGAGGGTGAGATTGAGACATGGGAATGGTGCTGGGTACATGAGCTGCCACTGTCAGAGCGGGCAGCGCTCGTCTGCCTGAAGAGATAATCCCTCTGTACAGTCACGTTTCAGGAACTAAGGAAGTGGACAGATGGCACAAGCCATGCCAAGCGAATATGAATGTGTATGGGTGATTATTTATTTATTATTTTTTGGTTTCAAGCCAAAATCACAGGAAAGATCCAACAGGGGCAAACAGGGGACAGGACAGGCGGGGGGAGGGGGGGGAGAGGAGCAATGACATTACAGGCACACATTACTACCGGATTTCACAAATGTAAGACTCCCAGTTGCAGGCATTCACAAGTACAGAACAACAAAACAATGTAAGTGGAGTGGAGCAGACTGAGGTTTTTGATGAGCTTTAAGTACTGATGTCTAATCATTGTTTAGAGTTGTCAAAATTATCGACTTTGGTATCAGTCCATTGAGCATGTTTTTAAACACCGCTGATAGGCCATTGGGTTCATATGCTCAACAGATATGACTGTGATTGGCTTTGAACATAATCACTTCACCTCTCTTCCCTGCTGTTCACCAAGTGCAAAAACAGATACATGGACACAGGAGTGTTTGAAAGCTGCGTCTAGCAGATGATCCATCTGTGAGCAGATATATGAGAGATCCACTGATGGATCAGCTGACAGACACGGATTTCAAGCAGTGTTTAAAAATGTGCTCAACAGCACTCAAATGTTTACTGGAAATGGTCATCTTTACAATTTTAGCATCGATTTGAACTGAAGTCAATACTTTCAACAATCACTCTTCAAAAAAACAATCTGCCAATGGGGTAAGCAATATAATCATATGTCAAAAGAAAAAACAAGATGATTTTGCTTACCCCATTGACAGATTATTTTGCTTGTTTTAAAGAATAATGCATTTTTGCATATTACTTCTTAAAACAAGACAAAAAATCTTATTGATTTAAGAATATTTTAACCCAGGCTCATTCTAAAAACCTACCGCTATATGCATTTCTGGAGAGCGCCAAATGCGTCCCAGGAGGTATGTTTTTTTGCAGTTTTTGTTTTCACGAATCCACCAGAGGCTGCTGTGGATGCTTTTTGAGATCTCAAACATCTCTCTGCCATTTGCGCCTGCTGTTCTCGCGTAAATCTACCAGAGGCGGCTGTCGAGTGACTGACTAACTGACCGATCGACTGACCCACCCTCCCCCTTCCCTAAACCCAACCGATAGTGTTTTCAAAAGCACCGATTGACCAAGCGGTCAGCTGGTACGCGCGAAAAGGAACAGTGTCATACCGCCCAGTAGCGTTCGTTTAAAAAGACGAAACTTCTAGCTACATAATTAGCAATCTCCAGAAATGTATATAGGGTAACATTTTCAGAATGAGCCTAAGTTGGAATATTTAGATATTAGATATTAGGACGAGAAACAAGACAAAAAACTAGTAAGTAAGAAAAGCATTTTTCCAGTGCAGAGTCAGTATCACAGCTATAATGATAACAGTACAGAGGAACAGAAGAAGGTTGCTGGTTCAGGCCTCGGCTGGGTCAGTTGGCATTTCTGTGTGAAGTTTGCATGTTCTGCCCGTGTTGGCGTGGGTTACCTCCAGGTGCTCCGGTTTCCCCCTCAAGTCCAAAGACATGCGCTATAGGTTAATTGGGTAGGCTAAATTGCCTGTAAATGTCAAAGACAATTTTTTGACTAAGTTGTGTATATTTGTGTTTGTGTTATAAACTCATATTAATTTGTTATAATTTGTTATTTTAATTTTGGTTATAAACTCATAATATAATGTGATATTTAAATATTTGAAATATTTGGAAGTTAAAAGAAAGAGTTGCTATTAGAGCATAACAGATCACATGTTTGAGTTGGTTGAAGCGCAGGACCATTGCATTATGGGTCAAACTGACATAATGGCAGAAAGAAGCTAACGATACAGAGCCAGAGAAAATTCATTAATCTACATGGTCTAAGAGGGCGCATATGGTAATTCATGTTTAATTCTGTTACATTTTGTGTATAGTGTTGTTTTATGTCAGTTTACGTAAATGATGTTCTGTGTAAAGACTGAGGTTACTGGATTCAGAGTTGTCACACGTTCATATGCATACCAGTGGACATTTAAATGAGAGACTGTGAAAAGGACTCTGAGAAATGCATATTTTAAGTCAAGTCAAGTCGTGCTTTATTGTCATTCCGCTACATGTGTGGACACACAGAGGAACGAAATGTTGTGTCTCGCAGGACAACGGTGCTACATGGATAAATCATAAATACAAACACAACACTGGACATAAGACCTATGTTTTTTTTATTAAAAACCTATGCATAACTAACATATATTATAAAATAGAATAAAATACTTAAACTATACTCATAAGACAGGCTATACAAGTACTTTTACATGAGACTGAACAATGTTGTGCAGGATATTGTACAAAAAAAAAGGTATTTAAGGTCTAATATTGTGCAAGAGGTATTTAAT
>CAIGQW010012936.1:6661466-6673306 GCA_903798125.1 Danio choprae | reverse complement strand
GTGTGTGTGTGTGTGTGTGTGTGTGTGTGTGTGTGTGTGTGTGTGTGAGAGCGCATTTTTCATGACACACTACTATATTACATCACAGCAGGAGACGTCTGAAAGTTTAACATCCTGCTCAGAGCAGAATGTGCGACAGCTAAGGAAGACAAGACACTGAGCCACTCATCCTAATACAGGCTCCCAGCAGCCTTCAGTGCCTCTTTATCTAACAAATCGTCACCCTATCCCCTCTGTCAAGAACTAACATTATCTCTCAATATCTTACTCTCCCACTGTTTGGATTCTGCTGGGGTTTTTTTTTTTTTTGTCTGGCTTTTATCAGTTGTAGAAGCTAACAGTCAGAGAGACATCTGAAGACTGACATTTGAAAAAAAGAGAGAGAGAGAAAGAAAGAAAGAACTGGACAGGAGTAACTCACCAACTGAACTCCCACAGGAGTGAGTGCGGGTCTGTGTTGTCCCATTGGCTTTAATGTGCTGTATCTTCATGAACACTCTATGCCAGTCAGGTAGATGGGAACAATGATTTCACAGTCTTCTAGTCGAACGAATCTTGTGGTAGAGATGAGAGCTGAATGATAGACACAGACAGATAATCAATGGTCTCCTGTCAGAGTTCACGTTCAGAGAAAACAACAGTGCCATCTAGTGTCGGGGTTTAACACAAACATAAATCGCCTGTCGTGAATCTTGATACATTTTGAGACATTGTTTTTGAGAATTGACACACAGTATCACCAAACATATTTTCATGTATCAATATTGTATTACAGCCTTCGAATTCACAAAAAAACCAACGATCTACTATTTAAAGACGTAGTTCCCCAACATCAAAAAATAAAACATTTACTCAAACCTTTCTGTGTTTCTTTCTTCAGCTGAACACAAAAAAAGATAGTTTGAAGAAAGCTGAAAACCCATAATTATTGACTTCCATAGTAGGAAAAAAACAAATCAGTCGGCCTTTACAGGTTTGTAGCTTGCTTCAAAATATCTTATTTTGTGTTTAACAGGAGAAAGAAACCTCAAAGAGGTTTGAATCAAGTAAATTCATTTTTGATTGAACTATTCCTTTAAAGAAAGTACTGAAATGTGTATCTGATGGACACTTTACTGTCCCACAACGTCATGTAATGCACAGGTAGTTCACCTGATAATTCAGATAAAATAATCAGCCAGTCCAGCACAGGTAGATTTTACTTAATCATCCAAACTACCTCAGTATTTCCAGCCAACTCACCTTGGTCCCATGACAGTTTTTCGGCACCCTTGCTCCACCCCAACACCTCACTTTTAATCTATTATTGTACCGGATGGGGGAGTTCTCTGGGTTTAGGGTATATCCCTGTGGACTGCACGCCAAATATGCTTACTAATTGCTCAATCAGATTATATGTGAGGGCAAACTGGTGTTGTTTTTCAAATATTATTGCCTCTGTAACCCTACGCTTTCTTTGTATGCAAATGATCAGTGTGAACATTCTGTTATACAATTGCTTTTGCAGAAGAAGGAAGTATCACAGGGTTTGGAGCCATGAGTGTGAATGACAGCATGCTCTTTTTTCTTTCTAGCTTAAAAACCCCTGTGACATGGTGAATGGTATGTAATGTATAGGGTAATCAGTAGAGATCAGTGAAGTGTTTGTTAAGAAAGAGTCCTCGGGCTGAGTTGGGCAGCTGATATCTTCCGAAATAAGGCAGGAATGTCTGGGACAGATACCACAATAGCGGACAATGATGTACGGTGTAATGAAGATGAGATGCAGGGGCTGAGAATGAACGAGGGAGGGAAAGACAGATGAGAGTATGCTATCGAATGATAACGCACCTCTTCTTCTGTAAATAGGACATCACACTGTGAGAAAAGCTATATATCTGATAAAGAGAAAGAGATAGTCAAGAAAAAGAAAAATCATCTCCACTGTAAGTGGTTCAAGAACAATGTCTGGCATTCTACTTCCTAACTTCCTGTGCTCATGTGCCACACAGGACGATATATCTGTGCTTAGAAAGTGAGTATTAACAGTAATAACATTAACTTCTGCATAAAACTGTATAAATATTTGAAAATGTTGACCGTTAAGTTAATAAAATGGCCCTTCATTTAAAGTCTGTTCAACCGAAACTTAATGTTTCAAAATACTAATCAAGACATTCATTCATTCATTTTTCTTCGGCTTAGTCCCTTTATCAATCAGGGGTCACCACAGCGGAATGAACCACCAACTTATGTTTTACACAGCGGATGCCCGTCCAGCTGCAACCCAGCACTGGGAAACATCCTTACACACATACACTACGGCCAGTTTAGTTTTATTCAATTCACCTATAGCGCATGTCTTTGGACTGTGGGGGAAACCGGAGAACCTGGAGGAAACCCACGGGAACACGGGGAGAACATGCAAACTCCACATAGTAATGCCAACTGACCCAGTCGGGGCTCGAACCAGCGACGTTCTTGCTAACCACCGTGTCGCCCCTCATCAAGACATTGTAATAATAATTTTTTTCTTCTAAAGAAACACAACTGCTTCTTTTATTCACATATAAATGTTCATCAATGTGCATACATCTATATGTGAATAAAAGTCTCAATTTAATCTAGATTCAAAGCATAGCTAAAGCTTTTTTTTTCTTTTAAAATATAAGCAGCCTTGTATCTATATCCAGGAATCTACCATCACGTAGTCAGCATCACAACTGTTATGAAACCTTTGATTTTTCTGTATAAGTTGTCCAATGAAAACTTTCCTTTGATGCTTTGAATTGCATATATAACCACTGAAGTGCCTCAGGGTTCAGTGTTGGGTCTCCTTCTCTTCCCAATATGCAGTAAACAACCTCACCAAATCCAATGAAAGCACAAAGCTTCTACCAGTGCTATAATATGGAGTTCAATCAATCATTTCTTTTGATAACCCCAAAACTTATCTGACTTTGTTTGGGATTGAAAGGAATGGCACCTTAATCTCAAGGACCTACTTCTTTTTTCATGTGTCACTCTGTCTAGAGAACAGACATATCTGCAAAACATTCAAAGTATATTCAGCCATGGATTTGCGTGGATAAACAAGTTCAACTTATGGCCAGGACCACCAGGACATGTTTTGTTTGAAAATTCACCTCTTGCATTGGGTGTTGTACACAGATGGTCTGGACAGAGAGAAAAACTTTTGCAGAATCTTTTCAAACAAGTTAAATATTGATAATGTGTGGCGGCACGAGTGTTGGTCGATGTAGCATGCTTTAGTCTATTCTTATACGACAACATCATTCAGGGCGTTTAGCATATGATTAGATTGGCTGTGAGCATTAAAGTTCACACATGACACAGTAACACGCCGCTGACATTCACCAACCTCTCAAACTGACAAAAGCAGAGCAGTGTGTGAAACTGCAGTCACGCAATGAAAGCATGTGACTGACAGAGACAAAGAAATCAAGAGAGGATTCTCTACAGTACACTTTGGGATGTTTGACAGCAGTTTAACCTGTGTTTTGAACTGAAAGAGTTAACTTAGCTTTGTCTTGTTACATGTGTAATATATTGAGTGGTTTATGAGGATGATTTTTGACACAATAAACCTTTTACTAATATCTAACAATAAGTTAGATGTAGTGGTTTAGGTATGGGATAGGAATGAGGGATGTACTGTAGATTATGTTCAGGCAGAATAATCCATTGTTATGAGTTTATATCATATTGACAAACAGTCAAATGTCAGCTAAGTAGTTTACAAACTGATATTAACTAGTTAAGGATTAGTTTTCTTTCCCCCAATAAAATTGCAATCATCTTAATTTATTCATTCATTCAATCATTTTCTTTTCGGCTTAGTCTCTTTATTAATCCGGGGTCGCCACAGCGGAATGAACCGCCAACTTATCCAGCATATGTTTTACGCAGTGGATGCCCTTCCAGCTGCAACCCATCACTGGGAAACATCCATACACACTCATTCATGCACATACACTATGGACAATTTAGGCTACCCAATTCACCTGTACCGCATGTCTTTGGACTTGTGGGGGAAACCGGAGCACCCGGAGGAAACCCACGCAAACACAGGGAGAACATACAAACTCCACACAGAAATGCCAACTGACCCAGCTGAGGCTCGAACCAGCAACCTTCTTGCTGTGAGACGATTGTGCTACCCACTGCGCCACCGTGCAGCCCCATCTTAATTTATAGATTATATATTTGGCAGTTCAGTTTTGCATACATACTTGAAATACTCCAGACAACAGGACCCTGTCCTCTCCCTTTGCACCACTCACTTTGGGGTACCTCAGGGGTTCTTTTTGGGTACTATTTTATTCTGTTTTTATGCTGCCCTCGGATTCTATGATAAAATAATATAAGATTACATGTTATTACTATGCTGAGGACACTCAGATTTATGTCCCTTGTAGACCCCAGATTAAAAAAGGGACTAAGCTGAAAAGAAAATGAATGAATGAATGAATTCTCAACAGCAAGAATTCTTTTTTCTCAATTAACTGAAAGCAAAACTGAAATTGTAGACTTCAGGACCATTTTCTGATAGCAATTTAGATATTTTGCCATTGAATATTAATCACTTTTTTAGCTGCCCATCAATTTTGATTCTGAATTGAATTTCAGTTTTTAAATCTCAGTTAAAGACTTATTTGTATCCCAAAGCATTTGCTTCACTTGCATGTTGGTACCTTACTGTGCACAGTTACATCTGTCAGTTATGTGTTGTTAAGCTCCTTCTCTTTAATCATTTTTATTGGTCTTGTATAGCACTTTGTTACATATGTTTTTAATGTGCTTTATAAATACATTGAGTTGACTTGGACAATTGGAGTTTGGAAGTGTCACCTGTGTACCACATCCATCTAAAGTCCCACGAAGGATGAAGAAGGGGCGATGACAGTGGAAGACAATAGAGGACCAGGTCTAGGACAACTTGTGTTGCAGTTTTCATTATGTGTGTGTGATTACTGAGAGGTTGCTACTTTCAACAGACACAATATAAACAACATTAAAATGAGATTTTTAAATAATGTTGCTTTAAGGCTTACTAATAACAACTTTTTGGCAACATCATGTAGAAAATGTATGGGGAACAAATACTTGCATTGTGTGGTCACTGTTATGCATTTTACCAGTTGCTCTGAATTACTGTACAATTACATAGTGGCATAATAAATGTTGCAGCAGAGGTGTTAGAAACACAATTGTTTCATATCAAAATGTCATCGTGTACTAAACAGTAAAAAAAAAATCCATTGAATGGTTCACTTTGGCTGTCTATTGACTGACTGTATCAACTGTATTTAGTGACTCTTGTTTTAGGCAGCCATACAGTATGCAACACGTACAGAACAAAATGGCACCTTGCTACAGTGAAACAGGATTTTAATATACTGTATGGATAAATGCTTCTAAAGGATTTTCAAAGTTTGCGTTCATTTCTAAGGATACAAGTCATTGGGAATCAGACAAAGTTCTGTGTGACTGTGGGTAGAAACATATTTAGCAGAAGTGGTATGTTTGGGGAAGTTACAGATATGGCTGTGGTTACCATGAAGAGAAAATTGATCATTTGAAAATGTAGGCGCAGGTTTGCTCATCAAGCTTGGTGAAACTATTAATATCAGCTTGAGCCATCACCTGTCCTCAGGAAGTTTGACATTTGTGATACATTTAGAGCTAAATTTAGCAGTTTTGGTAACACTTTATAATAACTGCACACTTTGAATCATTTATTAAGCATTAGCAAATAGTTAGCTAATCATTTGTTAAGCATAACTCTACATTAAAGGGGACCCATTATGCCCCTTTTAAATAGATGTAAACTATGTCTCTAATGTCCCTAGAGTTTCTATGTGACGTTTCAGCTTAAAATACCCCACAAATACTTTTTTAACTCTTTGAAACTGCCACTTTTAGGCTTTGGTCCAAATTGTGCCATTTTGGTGACTGTCACTTTAAATTCAAATGAGATTGTGCTCCCAGCCCTATTTTGAAAAGATTGCTGAGCTAAAAATGCCTATGCCTTAGCATAGAGGCAGATTCAAAATGGCTGCCTATCACTCAGGGCTGTCTATGTTAATGAGGGGGAGATCGTCACTAATGAGTGGGACTTTCCCCCTCAAGTGTGATTATAATAAATATAATTATTTTAAACAAAACTGTGTTTAAACCCCTTATAAAAGTGATCTTTGCATAATAGACTTTAAAAGACATAAGCAGTTTATAAATACAGCTAATGCTGTATTATCGACTAAATACTTGTATGTTCATATTTTGTTAATTTTTTACTCCTACATTAAGAATGGCGTTATTTATAAACCAGTTATTTAAGAGTAGTTCTCAGTTTTTATGGTCACTGGAATTAGTAAGTGATTAATAAACTTTTCATATTAGCATTTAAATATTTTATAATTAGGTAATAATTGATATTCTAGTATGTTAACAAATGCTTTATTAACACAACCCATCTAATCTAATCTAAGTGAGGACTATTTTCATTCATTCATTCATTTTCATTTCGGCTTAGTCCCTTTATTATTCTGGGGTCGCCACAGCGGAATGAACCGCCAACTTATCCAGCATATGTTTTACGCAGCGGATGCCCTTCCAACTGCAACCCATCTCTGGGAAACATCCATACACACCCATTCACACTCATACACTACGGACAATTTTGTCTACCCATCTCACCTGTACTGCATGTCTTTGGACTTGTGGGGGAAACCGGAGCACCCGGAGGAAACCCACGCCAACACAGGGAGAACATGCAAACTCCACACAGAAACGACAACTGACCCAGCCGAGGCTTGAACCAGCGACTTCTTGCTGTGAGGCGAACGTGCTACCCACTGCGCCACTGTGAGGCCCTGAGGACTATTTATCCTTTGTAAATCCATTTTCTACTAAATAAAAAAAGTAAGAGCTCTCTACATGTGAATACAGGGAGTGGTTGTGATTTGAGGGTTAAACGGGAATCCTTGAGAAATTACTTCCAGGCAATGATATCTTTAAGGGGCATGAATTTCTGCAGAATGTCCAGAGTATAAAAAGTATGTGGGAGACAACAAATAATGAGGTAAAAGGCTGAATCATTTTTTAAAAATAAGTAAAGTTTAATGAAAAGTGATAAGAGGGCATCTGGCTAACCGTAAACAGCTGATGTCGAAACATTTCCCAACACCCTCCAATCTCCCTCTGTGCATTTAAACTGTAAATAAATCCATTCAGCAGAACATGAAACCTCGTTGTCAAATTTATATTGTTTTCCCCTACTACTTTCTATCTTTGTGGGCTTGGAAAAACATAATTGCTTAAATTGTGCACATGTCTAAAGTTGGAATGCAGTTGGTTTAACTGGAGTGGCCTGCATGAGTCATTCTTAAAGTCTGCATGATCTGGAAATTGCTGAGATTTTACTTCAGTATGTTGATGTACTTCCAACTAAAATGGAATATTGAGTAGGGGGCAAGGCTTTTTTTTGCGCACAATTCCCTCATAGCAATCAAACGATAAGAGAGGGATTTAATATAGCCTACAGTTGGTATGGAAGCCCTCAGGTTGGTGTCAATTTAAGCACTACCGCTCCAAACATAAGCAAATGTTCAGATTTTCATTCATTCATTCATTCATTTTCATTTCAGCTTAGTCCCTTTATTATTCTGCGGTCGCCACAGCGGAATGAACCGCCAACTTATCCAGCATATGTTTTACGCAGCGGATGCCCTTCCAGCTGCAACCCATTTCTGGGAAACATCCATACACACCCATTCACACTCATACACTACGGACAATTTTGTCTACCCAATTCACCTGTACCGCATGTCTTTGGACTTGTGGGGGAAACCGGAGCACCCGGAGGAAACCCACGCCAACACAGGAAGAACATGCAAACTCCACACAGAAACGACAACTGACCCAGCCGAGGCTTGAACCAGCGACTTCTTGCTGTGAGGCGAACGTGCTACCCACTGCGCCACTGTGAGGCCCTTGTTCAGATTTTCATTGACGATTATCACAACAAGCTATTTTTTTTTCAGTGTATTTACATGCACGGATTAATTATTCAGGTTAGGAATAACAATGTGAGCCGGCAAAACAAACATTCTAAATTTAGATTTCATGCACACTTAAACGGCTATTTAGACCATAAAGAAAAAAGTCAAATGTTGGCCGTTGGTTTCGGATTGGTTAACTCAGACTTTTGCTCTCTTTTCCAAACATAGTAAATCCACTTTTTTAGTAAACAGTAAATCAAAAGATCCTTTTGTAATAAGGGATTTTGGAATCAGATATTTGCTCTAAAATTCAAATCTACTTGTAATCTACTTGATAGCATGCAAGCAAAAGAGAAAGGGACCAATGTCATTTAAATGAAATCATTTGACTTCAAACTCATGAACATTTTAGGGTAATCATTCCTCACAGTCATACATTCATTCATTCATTTTCATTTCGGCTTAGTCCCTTTATTAATCTGGGGTCGCTACAGCGGAATGAACCGCCAACTTATCCAGCATATGTTTTACACAGCGGATGCCCTTCCAGCTGCAACCCATCTCTGGGAAACATCCATACACACCCATTTACACTCATACACTACGGACAATTTAGCTTACCCAATTCACCTATACTGCATGTCTTTGGACTTGTGGGGGAAACCGGAGCACCTGGAGCAAACCCACGCCAACACGGGGAGAACATGCAAACTCCACACAGAAACGTCAACTGACCCAGTCGAGGCTCGAACCAGCGACCTTCTTGCTGTGAGGCGAAGGTGCTATCCACTGCGCCACTGTGAGGCCCCACAGTCATACATCCTGTTATAAATCATAAATCATTTCAAGTGTGAGAAATAACCTAAGCTCATTTTGAGTGGATAACATCTTTCAGTTTATTTTGGATTTGTTGTTTGTATACTTATTCCCAGAGCCATTTATATCGAAGTTGATATTTAGCCGCACCATATTGGTGTTTTGTAATATTTAGTTTTTATGAGGTGGGTTGTTAGCCCAACGCTCAACCCCCAACCTGGAGGACCAGGACATACACTACAGACAATTTAGCTTACCCAATGGGGTATATGCACACAGACTTTTAAGTTCAGTCAGCCAGCCCCAGGGCTTCCGGTGAGTTGTCATCCCATACAAAATTGCCACGATCAGATTTCTTTAAAACACAGCGATCTTCACTGCCTGGCTGAGATACAATATAAAGTGGGTATCAGACCAAACAATAAGCACTGCATTAAATTATATTTTTCCATGCCATGTTTTTCAAATATGGAAATTAATTTTACCCCAGTATTTTCAATGGAGTTTCTGCGCTAGCCTGTGGCTAATGAAGGCTCCTGCATTTAAATGTTTTTTTGTCTCTTTTTACGCTTTAACAACCAAATGGATGCTTACGTCTATTTAACTGATTATATTTGAATTACATTACAGCATCGATGCTGTAAGAGGAACCTGAAAATAGTCACATAAAGCTTTCACCGAAGGTTTATCATAACCTTGAATGTGGGGGAAAAGAATGTGGGGGAAACAGGAGCACCCGGAGGAAACCCACGCCAACATGGGAAGAACATGCAAAATCTACACAGAAATGCCAACTGACCCACCCAAGGTTCAAACCAGCAACCTTCGTGCTGTGAGGCAACAGTGCTAACCACTGGACCACTGTGTCACCCTTGTTTGTATAGCTTTCAAAAATGATATTTGATATACTGAACATTCCACACATGCACAACAATTGTTTTTTTATTATTTGTTACACTTTTTTGCAGGCAGCAATGGTATTTAGCACTAATGGCACAAAGTAAAAATGTTAAATTTAAAAAAGGAAAGATTAAATTAGTATTAGATAAGCAGAATCTAAACTGATACAATTCAAACAACTCCTGTGTCTTGTTTAGTTCCTGGGTATTTTCATAAATCTTATTTTTAAGGTCAGAGCAGTTGTGCCCATTTATATAACTCATCCAAAGCAATCTTAAAAATAAGCCCTTGCCTCAATAAACCTCTGATTTGCTTCTTATTAATAGTTAGTGAAGTAGTTTAGGTATAGGAATTTATTAGGATTAAGTTTAGGATTAGGGAATCTCAAATATAGCCGTGTGGTATTAGGCATTCATATGTGCTTTGTCATCATTCTCTACCCCCAGGGGTTTGAGGTTGGTTAGATTTTAGAAGTCTCTTTAATAAATGCAAATAAATATTGAAGTAAATAAATAATTTTTTACATAAACACATTATTAAAGTCTGTTGTGATCACCAAGACCATTTATTACCATTTATTTGATTAACAATACAGTACAAACAGTAATATTGTGAAACGTTATTACATTTTAATATATACTTGTATTACATTTTAGTATCATTTAGATATATGCTGATTTAGTAATCATGAATCATTCCTTATGATGAGTTTTGAATGATTTTGTTTTCTTTTAGTCAACATAATGGGGTATTTTCCCTGGAAAAAGAAGTATTTAATGCCACATTTTATAATTTCATGCATCCAGACTGAATCAAAGAACTAATTTATTTCAAATAACTGACAACTATTATTTCAAATAACTGACAATGACTGACAACAAACTTTTAAATGCTAGTGTGTGTGCAATAGTTTGCAGTGTAAGAAGCACTGTATGAATCATTGCCTCACTCCAGCTCAATTTTCTTCTACCTGCCTGGATATAAATATTCTCTCTCTCTCTCTCTCTCTCTCTCTCTCTCTCTCTCTCTCTCTCTCTCTCTCTATCTCTCTCTCTCTCTCTCTCTCTCTCTCTCTCTCTCTCTCTCTCTCAGGAGGGCTGTCTGGCTTTCTGGGAGGTTCTGTCAGACATTGATAAACGTTTTTTTCTTTGTCTGATCTAAACCAGAACTATAACGATATTGCTGCTGCTTTTCAATGTCAACAAAAGCAAATCTGAGCTGATGTTTAACGGCTGTTATAAAGGTCTGTAATAAACAGTCCTCTTGTCAGTCAAATTTATAAATCCCATTGCATTACATATATAAACAATACCATTACTTTAATCATAGATGTCTTCGTTTTTGCATGCAGAGTAAGAGGTCCTGCCTATAGAAATAATATTTAAAAAAATTCAGAAAATGTTTATAAATTTATTTATTATCTATCTGGCTCCCAAAGGCAACATCAAGCAATACCTTTCAGCCGTTCATATATATGTATATATATAGTTTTTTTGGCTTCCTTCTCTTTTTTCTCCATGTCACATCACATTTGGCGGTGCTTTCAGGGAAAAGGGCATTGTGGCTGTGGATGAGTCAAAGCTCCAGACTGTCAGGCAGACCTGCGGTAAAGGTTAGCCAGGCAGGGAGGCCCGTGGCTGGGCCGTCACACAGCGCTCGGCAGTCGCCCCCCTGAGAACCTGCCGTCAGCCCTGCATTCATCAATAAAAAACTCACCTGTTTATGCACCTACAAACCTGTCTTGGAATTGCTAGGAGCACAAAAACATGCTTTTGTTTAGAGGAAAATCTCACACACACATACTGTATGTTGTTTTTTGAAGACCTTTAAACTGCAATTTTTAAATCATTGCTCACTGAAAATATTATGTTTCTGTTCTGTTCTTTCAAATGCTATTCTACATATTTAATCTGATGCAGTGTAATTTATGGTTCACAGTTTCACAATATTTATATAACATTCTGTTGACTTTGCAACTACATCCCAGATAACAGAACATTCCTTTTTGTTCCTTAAAAAGTTGTGTAAATGTTGGCATGTAATGTTGTTAAAATATATTGTTTTATTATTCTTACGTTGATAGAAAAAGCATAATAAGAAATTAATATAATGTGAATGTGT
>CAIGQW010012936.1:6627615-6651466 GCA_903798125.1 Danio choprae | reverse complement strand
TATATATATATATATATATTACACATATTGTGTCATTTACTTTAATATTAACCTTATCTAATGAGACTGGTGGGCATGTTTACTGCACGTTTCATTAAGTTTAATGGTTTAATTTTGTAGACTGCCACTTGGAGATCTTAAAAAAAATAAAAATCAGTGATTTCAGATGCCTTTTTAAATATGTAATATTTTTATATTAAGAATGTGTATTTAAGGATATTTAATGTTTATTAATTGTTGTGAAATGTCAAAGTCTGTTCAGTTCTGTATGATAAAAAAACATTTATATTTAATGTATGCGAGTACCATAAAGGTGTCAGTTTACCATGGTGCCGCAATCTGCCACAACTGACACTATTGCTGTCATAAATATAAACACCCCAGGGGTCGATAACCAAAGGAAAAAAACAAAACATTTGCATGTTTTTTTCAAATCTATAAACTATTTTATCTTCTGTATGTTATGAATAATATATGATAATTCTAATGGTTTAATAAAATATAACCCCCACATTGGGAACCCCTGACCTAAGCAACCTTAAGGTGGGAATGCCCACTATCAATATTTCATCAGGGGCAGCTACAAAGTCACTGACAGTGTGAATGGGGCTTAAGGAGGCAAATGTTTTCAACTGGGTCTAGCTGAATAAAGTGGCTGGTGAATGTGCATATGTATCACACTCTGAAATAATAGCATAATCATGACCACATGGGATTGAGTGCCAATTTAACACACCTGATCACAAATTTTGCTGCCTCCTTTTTAGGAAACAATGTGGACAATTATTCATTTATCTTCATAAAAAATAAAACATTGGAAAAATTTATACAGAAGCTAGCATATAGATCCTCTTAAAATATTACAAATGCCACAAAATAAAGCTCAATTCAAATCTCAAAGTAAACAGCACTACAAAAAAGCAACGTAGGTTTATTGATGAATATAATTTGTTAAAAATTGAGCTTGCAGAAGCAAACAGTAAGACTAATAACAAAGTCAAACGTTTTAGACACTAACAGTTCTCATTGAAAAAAATATTTATTACAAAGCTCGATAAGAAAAGAGAACAGATAAAATATTTACAAGACAACAACAACAACAACAACAACAACAACACTGAACAATGTTATGACATTATAAAAATGCTTATGATAAAACAAGGTCATGTGGGGCTAGTTTGTCATTTCTTTAAAGCCAAAACAAAACTTTCTGCATTACAGTATGAACTTTACCTGAAAGATATTTCTTTAAAAAAACGTGTAACTAAATCTAATAGCACATTAATTATCATCGTCAGAGTCTGAATCAAGTGCGTAGGTCACGGGTTTAGTGGTGCGTGCAGCTCGGCTCCTGGGGGCCGCAGAGGCCACTACCACCTCATCCAACTGAAAGCTATCGTCATCCTCCCAGCTCTTTGCTTTCTGAAATCAGAAATTAAATCAGAATCTGATTACAAACTTTTTTTTTTTATTGCTCATAATCCTTTATACTTGATCCTTAATACTGACCATTATTTGCATTGACCAATTATTTTTAAAGCACAGTTTAATATACTGAACGCTACATTCAATTGCTTTAATTTGTCAGTATTTATAAATATTTAAATACACATCAGCATACTGGGTTTCACTGCGAGATTCTGTTTTACTTGATTTTTACTAGATACCATTATAATTGATCAATTTCAGTAAAAGTTGAACATGTTGATTTTCTAATTTGCTTTTCAAATGACATTAACACAGTAGACTTGAGCCGAATCAGAGTTTTAACAGATGTAAAGTAAAAAGGTCACGTACCTTTCCAGCAGTGCTCTTGCCCTTGAGGCGGGCCATGAGATTGCCGCTGTCAGAGTCGGAGCCGTCCGATTGGTCACTGCTCAGGACAGTCTTCCTCTTCTTGGCTGGTTTCTTCACCACTACAGCAGGGCCTGCGCTGTCCGAGTCGGTGGAAGATGGCTTGACAGCAGTTGGCTTTTTGACGACTTTGGATTTCTTAGGACTTGCCTTGGAGAGCACGTCAAGGATCGAAGGCTGTTTTGAATCTAAAAAATGAAAGATTAACCATTAGTGATTCATTGAGAAAATACAGCCCATTCATTATATAGAGCATGTAACTTCAAGGAGCGATAAACATTCTGCAAAACGGTAGCAGCTTTGTACCGGTTGCTTTCTTCTTTGAAACGGCACTTGTCTTCTTGGCAGCAGGTTTTTTGGCAGCTCCTTCAGCAGATTTCTTCACAGGTTTAGGGGCTGGTTCTTGACTGGCTTCAGAATGAGCTAGTTTAAAAGTAAACAGAACTGGTAAATCAGCTGCTAGATGATCACATGACACAAACCTACGAAAATATCTGTTATTGCCAGAGAGCAATTATAGATTAAAAGGAGAATCAATTTCTAAATAGCGACCATGATGCACCAAAAACTGTATTGAGACCAACAGAAGACCAAAACATGACCTCTCTGTACAGAAATGTAAAATATGGAGCAATCGCTCACTTCATCAATGTCTAATCATCTTGTTTTATCCACCCCCGTGCGACTCTAGTGTGACCACGGCTTAAGCCTCAACTCAATGTTGCCAGACCTTGTTAGAAGAACCAGATTACAAGAGCCCATAATAAACAAAATGTATATAAAAATGCTACTCGCATATCTGCCCACTGTAATAACTACACAAAAAAAGGATTAATTTATGAGCCAGTCCTAAACACAAAGGCACTCATAAAAAGTAGACACGGCAACAATTCAAAATCTAAATGATGCAGCCTTCCGATTGTCAAATCAATGCCTGTTTGTGGATTAGCGTAAACTGAACAACAAATGGGCTTGAAGAGAAGTCTAAAACATCAGATAGTCAAACAGGAGACACTACACTCGTAGAAATATTAATCATGCGATTTCAGGAGTGAGGCATGTACACAAACATATTTTTAATTAATCTGGTATGTTATTGCACGTTTCACTGAGTGGCATAGTTTGATATGCATTTCCAATTTCCACAGTAAAAGGTACCAAAAGGGTGGAGCTAAACTCGCTGCTGAAAACTATTTGTTTACAGAGAATCCCCAACAGTGCTTGCAACAAGACAAGGGAATGACATAGGAAGCCAAAACCCAACACTCTAATAATACAATGACTGTGCGCAGCAATGAACCATTGTTGACCAGAGCTTAAACAAAGCTTATCTTCTGGTGACAAACAGCCATATGCCAAAAAGCAAGGACAGGATCTACTCTATGTCCTCTTTTATTGCTTATGAAGATGTTTGCAGGTTGCATCTTCAAAAACTTAGTGGCCTAGTTGTAATATTTTACCAAACCACAAAAAAATAAATTAGTAATAAAAATTCACTTTAGTCTTTGACAGGTAAAATACAGTGGAAAAGAAAAACTAGATATTTCATAATTAAACATGACAAACTGCTTTCTCTGGGTTAGCAGCAACGCAGAGCTGGAAGTTCAGCTATGACTGTACTTGTCAAGCATTAACAGACCTTCAAACTCACTATTTAGAAATTTCAACTTTTAATGATCACCTGTGCAGCTCTAGATGAGGGTGGTGTGGTACTTACAGCTAGACTTGCTGCTGGCTTCTGGTTTCTCTGCCTTTGCTTTGGCAACTTTCGTTGGTGCTTTTTTCCTGAAAGAAGCAAGGAGAGTTTTAGAAGTCATTATGGAGAGCAGGGTGAAATCTGTGAAGTGAAAAGAAAGTGGCGTCTCACACAACAGGTGAAGGAGGAGGAGAGTCCACGTCGCTGTCAGGTGCACCACTGGGTTCTGGGATGAAGGACTCATCGTCCTCAATAACAGCACGCGTCGGTTTACTGCTTTTCGTGAAGTCATCAAATTCATCCTCACTGCTCGACAGACTGTACTTCTTTTCAACAGCAGCTACAAGAACACAATGTATTAGCTTGGAGTTCTAAAATTCATGGTGTTGCTTTACAGTAACTTCAGTTTAGTTTTAATTGAATGATTTTAATGTTCAATCATTGTTTAATGTATCCATCCCCTACAATAAAGCTGCAACCTTTAAGCTTTTCCATTTGATTGAAATGTGCAATGTACCAATGATGAATAAATCTAATGACTGGCAATTAGATAGTCACATTAAACCATGCAAATTAATATTTAGTCTTAATGTCATCACATGACTAAACTGAAGCCTGATTTATACTACTGCATCGGGTGATCATCTTTGACAAAGTTTTGGGTTTTCGCCAGAAATGTGCAAGACAAACTTGCATTCATTCAAGGGAGGCGGGAACTGCTGAACGTTCAAACTATTTTAATCATCAAGTAAACAAAACAAAAAAAGTATCCATCTTGAATTATCTAGAAGCTTTGTGTTCACTTTTGCAAAGTTGTTTTTTTTCTTTTTCCTTTACCAAAATCAGCAATTTGGTGCAGTTGCTGATCGCGCAAACATGTTGAAGACTTTCATTTACATGTGTAATAATAATAATAATAATAATAATAATCATCATTCTAATAACAATAATCATCATTCTAATAACATCCATGAGTTGTTCATTTTGTCCTTGTATAAACCACATACTACAAATACTCTAAGGATGAGAATTAAGATACTCACCCTTGCGTTCTCTCTTCTCTCTTGGAGCCGTTTCCTCAGAGATCAACTCCATGTCAGAATCAGACTCTCCCTCATCAGAAGACCAGGGGTTCTTCTTCTGGACTGGTTTAAAAGTGAGGGTGGTCTGCTTTCCTGACTTTGAGCCTGAAAGAGACAAAACAAAAGCCTTGATCAGAGTTTGATGACACCATGCACTCACCTAACAAGTCTTTTTAAAAGCATTCCTTACAGACCTACAACTGTCTTTAATATTGTTAACCAACAGTAAATGCTTCTGTACTGTAAGACTTCCCTTTATCTACATCGCTTAAGCACAGCAGGGATGGCTGAAATGTTACCAAAAGCGTGATTGTACGGTTTAGTCCGAAAGTTAATCAGTGTCTGCTTCCAACTCTAAAAGCCACAAACATTTACAGTGCTACCTTTGACTTTGGTTGGCTCTTTCTTGATCTTCTTTGTGAGTCTTGCAGCCAGTCCCACCTCAGTGCCATCAGCTGCTGCATCTGCCTCATCATCAAACTCCATCTTCATCACCACACCAGCCTCTTTCTAAAAACACAAAAATATTCTCTTAGGATCTGCTGATTTATGTACAATCATTGCCTTTAAAAGCTGATTGAATACTTCAAATAAATTAATTAAATAAAAATGTAAAAAAATAATTCCCCACATACTCCGACTAAACGGTTGGGAAGTCAGCAAGAAATTAGCACAAAAAAGAAAAATAAACAGGCACATTCAGTGAGCAAAACTTATCACAAACTTCTGAACTTATAGTTAAAGAAATAAAGAACTATTAGAAACATTGTTGCAACATTTGAAAAGAAGAAAAAAACTAAGTGAAAAACACAAAAAACAAAGTCAATGTAGAGGTTACGACTGTTTAAGTGGATCTAATGCCCAGTCGACCCACGTTCCCACAGAGTGTGGGTGCACTACATTTAAATCATATTCTTTGGTGGCAGTTTCTTTAGTGTTTGCTGGGAACCAGCAGTAGTTTAAAATTGAATCAGCTCAAAATAACACAGAAAATGGTTGGTAGACTGGTTTAGTATAAGATTTTAAATTATATCACATATGGAAGTAAAGAGCTGTTTAAGAGAACCACACAAACTACAATAAATGGCTAAATATTATAAGTAGCGGGGTGTCACAGTGGCGCCGCACAATCGCCTCACAGCAAGAAGTTTGCATGTTCTCCCAGTGTTCGTGTGGGTTTCCTCCACAAGTCCAAAGACATTCGGTATAGGTGAATTGGGTAAGCTAAATTGTCCGTAGTGTATGTGTGTGATTAAATGTGTATATGGATGTTTCCCAGTGATGGATTGCAGCTGGAAGGGCATCCACTGAGTAAAACATATGTTGGTGGTTCATTCCGCTGAGGCGACCCAGATTAATAAAGGGACTAAGCCGAAAAGAAAATGAATAAATTAATTATAAGTAGCACATTATGTTCATTTGATGTTTCTGCTATGAACAGATAAGGGTAAGTTACAGATGTGGCCTTTCTTTACATCGTTTAGTCACAAAAATGCTTTTAGCTCATACATGTAGTTCTGCACTTATTGTACATTGTTGCTCTTAAAAAAAAAAAAAAAAAAAAAAAAGATGCACGGCTAATAATGCATCGTATAACTGACACATTTCACCTTTTACAGATATGAAGCGTCACTGAATGATTTTCTTGTGATATATCGTCTGTCACAGTTTTAAGGGTGTTGTTATAGTGGACAAAATATTGTGACCCCATGGTACTGCGAGTTAACTGGAGTACATTTACATATTAATCTTAATGTTAAAATTAAAAAATAAATGTGGGGAACATAATTGAACAACTCCTCAATCATTAACTATTACTCAAATTTCTGCGTGGCACCTTAAATGGTGTTGGTAATACTTTTATAAAACACATTATCTTATTCCACAAACACATACCTTTGTAGTTTTGCCTCGCTCTTTTTTCACAGCCTGGACCTTCATGGTGCTGGTGATGCGAGGGATAACTCTGCGGCCCTGTGGTGTAGGCATGGTCTCGTTCTTTACCTTCACCACTTTTGGTTTGCCCACTTTACCCTTCACCTGGGGCATAGCGGTCTGTGTCTCCTTCTCTTTCTGTTCCACACGCTGTAAACACGTAGAGAACTTCATAAATCAATAGGCAATACATTGGTGCACGGCATGAAAGCGTGATTGCAATGAATCTACATTTTCACACACATTTATATTCCTCCACATAGTTTTATACAAATGCATATCCACCAAAAGCAAAATTAAAAGAACATGATCAACACCAAATTTACCTCCAGCTCCTCAGTAAAGGCTGCCAGATCTTCTTTCCACAGATCCGCAGGGGCCTTCATCTTGAGCGTGTTCAACTCAGTCATCTGAAAACAGGAGTGTAAATTTTAACTCCACTGCTAAGCTAAAGCACTAGCTTGCTTATTTTGTGGTGTATAAAATGCATTGCTTACAGTAATACTTTTCCATAATTTATACGAGCGCAAGATAACATGTCATTATGGTGATGCAAACAGAAACATGAATGACAGCGTTATGAAAGTACAACGTTCACATTCAGCTATTTATTTAGTGACATTTGATTTCAGATAAGATTTATCGTTAGATTTAAATGTTTTATATTTTATTGATAATTTATAACATGTGAATGAGTACATTTCTGAGTACATCCAAAAAAAAAAAAAAAAAAAAAAAGATAGTCCTTTACATGTGCTCAAAATATTTAAATTATTAATTGATTGAATTTACAGAAAGGGTACTCTACAGTAATATATATATATATATATATATAAAAAAAAAAAAAAATGTGTATATATATATATATATATATCAGGATATGAGATCATTTACATCATATGAGATATCACAATATTCTAAAATGCATATACAATGTAGATGGAAACAAACAGTCACCTTTGCATCTCTCTGCTTGCACAACTCATCTTTCTTTTCTTTGGTTAGGTACCACATGGGCATGCTGAGCAGATAGTTATAATCAGGGCCAGAAGTGTCCTCTTTCTCCTTCTCATCATCATCCTCAGTATCCTCTTCTACATCCTGCCAAACACAGTGAAAATGATAGGTATGCAGGTAACAGACAAAAGGGAGAAAACAAAAGGATTTAATTTGACTGCTTCGATGTACCTTCTCCTGAGCATCTTTCCATGCTTTAACAGGGTCTGAGTCGTAGCCCATCTGCTGAAGCATGCGGATCAGCTCTTTCTTTGGCTTGTTTTCTAGAAATGATAAAGATTAAGAGTGACCTAAAGTAATATTCTGATTCGACTCATTTACTTGTCTGCAAGCCAGATTATTCCTATATTTTATTAAAGGTGCTGTATGCAAGTTTTTGACTTTAAGGCATAGAAATACCATATGTTTGCAGATATTTAAGAAGCATGCCAAGTGAACATACTTGCTCATCTAAAAAACAATGCTAATGTCAGTTATTCTCCTTTGAAAATGGATCATTATCATAGTAGTTTATGCTTTTGTTCCACCACGTTACAGAACAAGGAACCATTTCTAAAATTTAAACTTCAAGCGTTGCGGTCTGCAATGATTGGGACAAAAACTCCATAGTTGGGACATGGTGAACGCTCAATAGTCAGGCATGCTCGCTTCCTGTTGGTGTCGTCAATCTGACAACCAGCATTTGCATTGAGTCTTCGTCAGAGGGTCCAGTTGAAAAAACCCTACCAAGTGTTTTGAATTTGGACTGCAATATCTCGTTCAACCACTTGGTGTCAATCCTACATACTGCACCTTTAACACATTATACTATTATATCTAGTAAAGTTTACAGTATCAGTGCCATATAAATTCTGGGGTAATAATGGAGATCTAAATTGAGCACTCAAATAGGATGAGAAAAAAAAAGCCTATCTTACCAATGACCAGTGTGCCCTGGATCTTCTCGAGAATGAATCGGGCCTGGTTGGAGAGTTTGGCACTTTCGGCTCCCAGCATTCCTACAAGCCAGTCTTTCCTGAGGACGTAGTATTTCATTCTGAGCTCAAAGAACTCCTTTAAGATGTCCTGAACAGAGTCGTACTTCTTCAGACTGCCCACATGATCAAACAACACCTGCAGGAGATATGGACAATAGAATATTTTTTGTTAGGATATGACAAGCTGGTGTTAATATACAAAACAAATAGTAATAATAAATCATGAAAGTGTAAAATAGGTTCACCATGGAGTTACAGGTGAGCAGGTTCTGGAGTTTGAAGACTTTGTGCAGTCCAGCTGCCTCTGCCTCTCTCAGGCGCTCCTCTGTCATCTTAACAACAAAACGCACTGTGGTGTCTGTATGATACTCCTTGTAGTCTGTGATCAGAGCTGGAACCTTTTCTGTGCCATTCAGCATCACCTCTAACACATTCTCCTTGTAGGTCTGATTTGTTTCAGGGGGAAAAAGAGGTCATCAATTTCAACTACATCAGTATTTATGTAATAATGCAATATCAGCAGTATTGGCTAATTTCATGGCAACTAAGTATTCAATATAAATTTACAATCAAAACTATTCCTTGATAATCATGCATTGTAAAAAAACTAAACAAAACGCAACAACGATAAAGTCATATTAGATCTTTCAATTTGATCAGTGATAAACATTCTAAAACTCCTCCTTTACACATTTCCCTTAAAATATTTCCTAAATAAAACACCATCTAATATAATTTAAAAACATACATTCTATTAAAATATTGTTTATACAATATATCCCTTTCAATAAATATGTGCAAGTCTTGATTGACCAATTCTGCATCTTGGATGTACACCCTGGTCATGTCTATTTTCAAAATGGTAATTATTTCCTTTCATTTACAAAAGCTGCTTTATCTGCCTGTTCATTACCATTTAATCGCAAATGGCCAGGTATCCAACAAATAAATAAATAAATATAAATATAAATATAAATATATATATATATATATTTTCTTTAAAAAGAGTCCACTTTTTCTATCAAGCAAAACAATCATAGGATGACCAGTTTTAAAAGACTCGAAGGCTTGTAAGCAGGACGTAAAAAAAAATTACATCATTAAAACATTTTATTTTTAGGTACAATTCTCGATATTAACAAACATTAACTATGACTTCCAAATCAAACTCCTAATTTGCTGCTTTTTAATAGTCAAGCTAGTAGTTGGGATTATATGGAATTAGGGATATAGAATATGTACTTTAAATACAAATAAACAGCCAATTTCGTTATAATTGGAAAGTAAGAAGCCACTAGTTAATAGTGAGAGTTGGTGTTACTAAAATCTTTGTGCTAATTTTCCCATATGCCTCTTGGGGAAATAGCATTAAGCCCTGAATACATCATTCCTACTATTGGTCACCCATAATTACTATATAGCTAGGGGGTATTAATAATAAACAAAACACATCTTTATTGTTGAAAGGAAGCATGAAAAAGGATTGCTACAGATAAGTCACAGTACTGCACAAACAGATTTTACAGACCTGTGTCCAGGTTTTGACTGGCAGCTCTGTGATCTCGATGGTGGTGGAGTCAATGATGGCCACCTCTCCATTATTTACATACTGATTCTTTGCCAGCTCATCAATGGTGCCCTTGAAGCCCTTATAGCTGGGCAGCTGTGTATATTTAAAGTGTAATGTTAAATAAGGCTGGCTTGGATCAATATTAATATTAGGAAAAGCTCTCTACATTTGTGATAAAATATCAAAGAGGTTTAACGTTACCATGGTGAGCGGCTCTTCTCCATTAAGCATGCGGTGAATATTGTTGATGATCTCTCGCACGTCATAGTTAGGGATACGGCTGGCCCATCCTGTGCCAATGCCTTCACCTCCATTAGCCAGCACCAGAGGGATGATGGGCATGTACCACTCCGGTTCCACTCTCAAGTTGTCATCGTAGTTGTACTTCAGCAGGTTGTCGTCCACAGCAGGGAACAGTAGACGAGCAAGTGTACTGAATAAAATAATTTCCAATTAATTTAGCTGCAGTTGATTTAACAAAATCATGATTCTATGCTCAATGTGTTCCAAGGTTAGATTAAATTTGTCTGTGCACCTGAGCATAGTAAAGATGTATCTGGGGCTGGCCGAGTCTTTGCCTCCGTGCAGACGTGTGCCAAACTGACCCAGAGGCTGGAGCAGGTTCAAATTATTACTGCCCACAAAATTCTGAGCAAGACCCACAATGGTCATCATCAGAGAGACCTGAGAAAGAAAATATTTAAATAAGGAGGAAAGCTAAACTTAGGCTCACACACAGTAACTTGGGGATCAGATCAGTTAGAAAATCACTAGACAAATAAATGGAGTACTGATGTAATGCCAAACAGGTATATGAATGTTACCAGGTTCACTGGCCTTTACGCGAGTAACGGTAAACAACTCACAGTTGGGTTAAAATTCGCTGTTTTGGGAAAAGAAAAGCAAAACTTAAATTGACTATATATATTTTTTTTACACACAAACAAATAAAATTAAAAAAAAGATAAAACTAAATTATTTGAATCTAATAAAGTAATTTACAAATCAATTAAAATGTAAAAATAATTCTCCTTTAACATATAAAATATTTAAAAGGGAAGTATGCAGATATGGAAATTTTAGTCCATAAAAAGGGTTACATTTTGGTTGTCAGCACATTCTTTACTTTTACTTGTAATCAAAACTCAAGCAAATAAGTGTATTTAACTCATCAACCACATGGGGGAGACTTGAGGAAAAGGTACAGAATATATCTTTATGTACTAACTCCAACATGAACTACATACGTTGTGCACAGAAAACAAGGATTGCATTCGAGACATTTTCATCCTAGCAAATGTCCTGTCCTGGAAAGTTTTAGTATGAGCATGTAACGGTTACACCCCTAATGACATAGTCATGACCTCAGATCAGACAAATCATTGCGTTGTTTTACAGTAATTTAACATAACCACATACATTTAAAATCTTAGCAAAATTATACTTCTTATTTATGCAGTCTTGCTCAAAATCAAACAAAAGTGTAGTTTTTTTGTCCTAAAAAAAGTGCTATTGTACGCCATTTTAATCATTTTGATGTGGAAATGTGTACCTTATTGTACCAAACTTTACCACTCAGTGAAAACAAGCCATAAGATTGCACAATGAATGGAGTGAGTAGAAACCCTCACCTCTCCATGGTGATAAGCTGACATCTCAGCCACTGATCCAGCCAACTGAGCCACTTTCACCTCTCTTTTATCATTCCTCTTAAAACAACAGAAGACAACTTTCCTCTGGCCGGGTTTCAGCCCTGGGAAAGAAAATTAAAAATAAACAAACACACATTACGTCTCTACATCTTAGACCAATAATATAAAATTATTTCAGCCCTGTAGGGAAAATAAATTATCTTCTGCTTCATGCAGACTTTGTTGTCTTGTCATATGGAATTAGCAGTTGCTAGCATTTTTCTAGCATGCATCTATTTGCGCACACTTCCTAACTTTAGGAAACACCTCTACAATCGCATGCAAATAAAGCAACAAAGTGAATAATTGAAAGACCATATCACTGGGGAAATTAGGGTTTCTCACCATCCACCATGCAGGGGATTGACCTCTCGTTGTCAGAGTTGGAGAACAGCACAAGCTCCTTATTGATAAAGTCATGGTAGGAGAGGGACTTGGTTTGCTGTCCGTACAGATACTCCTGCACATTTAAGAAACAAGATAAGGTTTACACATTGGCCAATGCTACACAATAAAAGCCTATCTACATATTGAATGTCAGATGATCTGTGGCACCTCAGGCAGGTTGTGTTCTCTGCGCTGACGTCTGTTGATCATGAAGCTGGTCAGCCATTCCTTTCTCTCCTCTATCATCTTCTTACTAAAGGCCTACAAACGGACAAAGTACAAAAAATAAAATGAAACAAAAAGTGGGCTTTTTTTGGTCATGTTTGTTTTGGTGTAGTATCAAACTTTTTTACTACATGACTGTCAAAGCTCCACTGGTGACCACATAAGGACAGGCTAATGCATAATGCTTAAGTGACCCATAGGTTTACATAATATAATTTTATGAAAAATATATTAGACTTTGAAATAGTATGAGCAGTATTATTTTATAATTTTAAAAATAGCTTATCCAACCTGGACGTATGATCATTTATGTAACATTTTAATGCAACACTGAAAACATGGTTACCAGGGTAATAGCCTCATCATCAGCCGGCCCGGAGTACTTAAAAGGGATTCGATGTCTTGTCATATCTGAAAAATACTCTTTGGCCTCCTTTGAAGTGCTGGTACCCAAACCTGTAGAGAAGTAAATAGAAGGTTACAAATCATCATGCACATTTGAAAAACTTTTAAAGGTTGTATGTAAACACCAATTGTGCTGGTGACCCTATTAGTGACCCATTCACTTTCAACATCACTCGCACGCAGATAGAGACAGAGTAAAACAATCGCTTACATTTGCCAGTGGACTACCACAGGTGTTTGAGACAAACCTTTGTAGTATTTGATTTTCCAGGATTTGACGTTACTCTGCTTCTCTTTCCACTCAGTGAACTCTGGGATACTGTAGAAAGAAATCTCCTGCTTCTTATTGGATGCCTAGAGTAAGCAACAACACACCGTTAATGAAGTGGTTCCACAACAAGGATTTTTATGTATTGTTTACATCAAGGGCTGTTGGCTTTATGGTTACCTTAATGATAGGGGTGATGAACTCTTCTAGAAAGCTATGGCGCAGCAGTGATGGCCAGTTATGATGAATGAAGTTGATCAGAAGACCTTTAATGTGAGATCCATCTTGATCCTGTTGAAATCACCCATTGTTATATACACAGCAAACTACCACATATCGTAATAGATGCATTGTGGCAGAATCTGACCTGATCTGTCATGATCATGAGCTTGCCATAGCGCAGACTCTTGAGTGACTCAGGGTCACTGTAGTTCTTCTTGTACTGCAGACCCAGGATCTTAATGATGTTGTTGATCTCAGCATTTTCCATGATCTACAAAAAAAATAAATAAATGATTGATGACACAGGAGGTAAAATAAATGTTACTGCACTTATCTGTTCCAAATCCATCTTACTTTCTTGCATGAAGGAGCACTAGAGATTTAGCATAATGCCCGTTTTCTATACAATCATAGTAAATGTGGATTTGAGGCAATTTTTCTCTATTTAGCTCATTGCTTGCTAAATTTTTTCCAGAAAATCAAATAAGTCAAACAACAATTAAGACAATATTTTATTAATGCTGCTTAAAAAAAAACAGAATTAGTGAGTCTCTTATGACCTCGAGTTAAATTTCATTGAGTCCCTTCCCTTTTAATGTTATTGTGTCTTCCACAAGACCATGTATACTGCTTAAGGCTAATTTCTAGTTCTGCATCCAGTAAACGTGGTAGGTCCTGTGCAGTCTTCACACAATCGTACACCCTTAGCCATACCTTAATGCACACCTCTTAAAAAGATAACTGCACATTGAGACATAGCGTAAGATCTGTGATTGGTATCAATAATGAGTATAGGCATGTCCCAGTGCCATAAGCAAAGTAAGGCTGATGGCATAAGTGTTTAACATGCAGTGCAATCCAAAAGAACATGTAATCACTCTCAGAAATGTCGTTCCAAACTGAAGTGCACAAAATTGGCCAATTCGAAAGGCCTGATTTTGAAAAAAATTTAATTAAATTAAAAATACAAATGATGGTCACTTCAGGCCCAGGTGACCCTTTGAGCAGGGAAGTTGTTTGGGGTCTCACACTACACTCAATTAGGAAGGACTCATCATTATGCTTTAATTCCTACAAAGGGATTAGGGCATAGGGATGACTCTTCTGAATGTAAGTAAGAGCATCAAGTCCTGTGAAGAAGCTCCAGATAAAGTCTTTTATTTTGTTTACATTATGATTAAAGTTGTTAAATGTTAGGCAGTTCCTGCCATTTTTTTCCTTGAATGAGTGCAAGTTTGAGTTATATCTACCGTAGCATTGCACATATTTCCAGTGAGCACACAAAACAAAAAAACTTGACAGTGAAACACAGAAACCCTACTGCCTAATAGTGTTATTGCAGAGCAACACAGACAGAAAACAGAAATATAAATGCTCACAATAGCAGTGGTTGCATGCAGGAGATGCACCATGGGAATAAACTTTCAACGCAGAAGTATAAATCATGCTTTACAAATGAGCAGAACAACAAGCTAATGAAAAGAATGTTAATTGCAACAATGATTCATGTGGTTTTGAAATGACACCTTGTTTTGGTGCACTCACAAACACAACACTTCCAAGTCAACTCTAACTTATCATAAATCTTTATTTTTAACTACAAAGAAAAAACAAAGCTAACAGACTATAACTTTTGTGGGGTATGCAACTAAAATGTAAATAATTATTTAAATAATTAATAAAATGCTTAAGCAAATTTTAAACAAGCTATTAACCTGTTTGTGTGACGCTTCTCGCACGTTGAGCATTTTACCACGCAGAGGGAAGACACCATAGCGATCACGTCCCACCACACCCAGACCTGACACGGCCAGAGTTTTGGCCGAGTCTCCTTCTGTCAGGATTAGTGTGCAACTATTGGAGTTCTTCCCACCTAAAACAAACAAACAAAGCACCCTGGAATGAACATCCAGGCTGAAGGTGTAGTAACCATTTAACATTACAACAAACCTCTTGTTACCTGCATCGTTGGCATCATCCAGCTTGGGTACTCCTTTAATCTTTGTGTGTTTGACAGCTGAGCATTTCTTATTGAGCTGAGCCTGGGCTTTAAACTTCACCCAGTTCATAATGCTTTCCACAATTCCACATCCATTAGCCTAAAGACAAAGACAGATTAGGAGTTTATTAGAGGTTTGAAAAGTTCAGTTACACTTACCGTTGCCAAAATCCAATGGCAATCATACAAAAATTATATTTGGAAGATTTGTGTGAGAGCAAAAAAGACACATACTGCATATAAAAACACTACACATATTTTGCGCATATTAAAGCTGGTATGACAAATTCATTGAGCTGATCAAGTGAAAGCCTTTTTGTTTTCAAGGAGAATTCATGACTTTACTGTTACCAAATTAACTGCAACTTAAACATCTTTAACCACCAACTATTAGCAAAACCCTCATTTAGTAATTCAAAGTTGAGTAAATGCATTACAATTAATTGTTAACGTACTACAATAGAAAATGAATGCATTAAGTGAGAATAAGCAAAACACTTGGTACAGTATTTAGGTTTACGGATTGTTAAAAACAAAGAAAAATTATTACAAGGCTATTAACAGTTTGATGTAATATTTGTTTCGTTTGTGTTTATTATTCCATCTATGGCCACAGAAAATGTATAATGGAGAAATAGATTAGATTAAGGTTTTACATTATGGTGTTAAAAATTGCTTCAAATGAATAAACTGAATAAAACACCCTCCTCACAAAATTAAAGCCTACACAAATCAAATAAAATAGAGCATGTTGGAGGAACTTCTCAAAGTATTAAAAACCCGATTCTGATCCCACTGGTTGGAGAATTTATTGAAGTTTTTTCCAACATTAGGGCTAATTTCATTAAGTTATTTGCATGTAGATCCTATTCTCTTTGTTTGATGGCGATAGTACTTGAGTCTTTATTAATGCATTAATTAATTAACAAGGTCTAACAATAAAATACATACATTCATTTTAACTGTAAATTCTCACCCATATTCCATCATTTCTAACAGCAATGAATGATTGAGAAATCACATTTCTTACCTGTTTAACGAACTTGTCACTCAGAGAGCAGGTGGAACCAAAATTCTTCTGCTGTAAGGTCATATTCTCTTTGGTCTGAGAGTCAAAGCTGGGGTTCTCAATCAGACAGTTCACAAACAGCCACATATGGTTCTTGACCTGCACACAGTTAAATCAGCACATGACCAGACATTTAGAATGGCATGAGAAGCCAATAATCTTTTGAATGCAGTTTGGAGAACATCTGGATGTACCTGGAAAGGTTTGACAGTCACTCCAGCCTTGTTCTTCTTTTTCACTACTTCAATCAGTTTGGACACAATCTGGTCTGCAACATAGTCTGTGTGTCTGCCACCCTGAAACACGCACCATTTTAATGACCAAATGAAGCTGAATAAATGACTTGTGTAGGGCTGCTTTAGAACTGAAATGAATTAAACATTTAATTGGTTTGTTACAAGAACATTTACTATATCTGATTTACTTTATGCATGTACCTTAATGTATATTTGTTAATAAAATCCTAAATTAAGTTACTAAAATAAAAAAATGGACAACTTTATACAATTTACAATATCTTATGCAGAATCGAAAAATTTGCTTTCACTTTATAATGGCATTTCTTGTCAGATGATTGACAGCTTGGGCAAAATACCCTAAAATTCCTGCCTTTCAACCACTGCTAGCAAAGTGAATTAATATAAAACCTCACACACTTTCAAATATTCTGTATGGAGTACTTCACACAGATATTAAATAATCAATACACTCTGGTTTAGAATACATGGCTTATTTATTTGATTGAAGATTTTATTAAAAACACAAAAAAAAGTTTAACAGTATGGAAAAGGCTTGTTATTAATCTGAAGACATTACCTTAGTTGTGGCGATGCTGTTAACAAAGCTGACTTGCTGGAACCCTTTTTCACTGAGGGTAAGACACACTTCCCAGCGCTCATTCACAGTCTCGTGGACTACTGTCAGGGGAGAACCAGTCTCATCCACCTTTTCCTTCACATACAGGTCCACATAGGTACGGAAACTATTAATCTGAAAGATAAAAGGAATTTAAACATGCGCTAAAAGAATACAGAAATACAAAGAACATGGGTTTAAGGGCAATGAAATAAATAAAACTTACTGGCAGCTTCTTTCCATTGAGAAAGACGCGGACACCTTTAGTGGAGCCAGCAATGTCATATGCTCGTCGAGTTAGTAGCGCAACAGTGTCATTATCTAAAGCCTGCATCTTAAACTTGGCCAGGTCTGGCTGGAATGTTATGCAGGTGTAGTCGTCACCGTCGAAGGGTTTAATCTTAGATTCACCTGCTCGACCCATGTTGTCAAACCATGTCTATGGAGAAGAGATTAAACCACATACAGGTTAATGGCTGCCACTAGCAAAATCACATCTGACAGTCAGTATCTGACTTACAGCTAAAGTATCACAATCACTGATCTCTACATAAATAGATTTCTCACTGAATTCTAAACTGTCAGAACAGTGCTTAGTTACAGTGTTTGAGAGGCCATACTGCCATCCAAAACAACCAGAGTAATACAGTAGCAAAGCTTGCATTGATACATTGGGCGAAATTAAATCATTCCAGCTTATGAATCTGAACATGGAATTTGAACGAACAATAACCCCCCCTTGAACACACTGCACAACCATATTACAGATCTTCCTTGCAGACTTAACATTTAAGCATTTTTGTAGATGACAGCACATGTAGCTTTGTGCATCATCGCTTGCATCAAACATTAATATACACAATATTTATGAAAAACTTTACAATGAGATGGTTGTGCCAAATTCACAGGAAATTTATAGAATTCTGCAGGAAATTAAGCATGTCAGCGACTAATTGGAATTAATGTCTATATTTGCAGCATTATTTGTATACATAAACAGTGTCTTTTTAAAGAATAATTAAGCCATATTAGTAAAAACAGTGTTTTTACATCACAAACCAATTAGCAACCAACACATGCTCTGTCAGTAATATTTTTTAATAGTAAAAATTCCATAACATTTTAATCTATTATGTTTTCAGTGCTCTAGTATGAGCTGATTGAAATGTTGATCAGATATTATAAGCATTTTTTGAGAAATCTAATTTAAAACTCACTTGTTTGAAACAGCGTTTTGACTCTCTGCAAGCAGTCTCCACAGTGAACTTCAAGCTGAAGATGTTACACAGCTTTGCACCGTATCCATTTCGCCCACCTGACGACAACACAGTTACACATCCACTTCAAGACCCCTCCCACCCTAATGAAGTACTCAGTTTTAAATCCATTCACTTTCAGCACAACCTCACCTGTGACCTTCTTCTCATCGTCATCATAGTTACTGGAGGTCAGGAGTTGGCCAAAGATCAAAGCAGGAACATACACTTTCTCCACTTTGTGCTCAACCACAGGAATACCCTTCCCATTGTTCCACACACTGATGGTGTTGTTCTCTCTGCAGATACACAAATGAGCACCTCTTACATCCACTCAATCTAGACCACTGACCAATGAGAGACTGAACAGTACTTACGGGTCAACGTTGACCTTGATGCAGTTCATGGTCTTGTCCCTCTGTTTGTTATCAGCAGCATTTACTATGAACAAGAGAATTAATATTACATTCAAGCACCAATGTGTCACTCAACTTTTACCATATTTAATGTGTTTATTTCATGCGAGCTTGAGATGTAAATGAAAGCTAAATACCTCAATTATATCAGCTTGTTATATAAACTGGCTTATCAGAGATCTGGATTAAACCACTTTACTCATAATCATAAATTATCAGGATTAACATAACCATATTTTACAACACAATATGTAGAATTGGAAATAAAGGGACAAATTTGTCAGGTTTTTGTATGAATATTTTCAAGTTAAGAAGACAAATGTTTGGAACAACAAAAGGATACTTATCTTCAAGAAAACAATGGCACACAAGCAATACAGATATAAAAAAAACATTTTACAAATGCAGTTGTTTCAACATTAAATCCACTCAAAAAGATAAAATAATTTACACAAAGCATTAAAAAAATATATACGTTTCTTTATTAAATGAAGGTAAATCTTTTCGAAGACTACACCTGCCAAACACAATCGAAGCCAGATTTCTCAACAAGTTAAGGGACTCCAGTGATAAGCAGAATAGGTAACTAATTGTTTTAATGATGTGGTTAGACTAATACATTAAAAAAAGGAAAAAAAATAAGTTAGCATTAGCTTGCTTGACATTTGCCATAAACTCACCCAGAATCTCATCAAAAATCTTGTAGAGTCCTGGCACAAATGTGATGTCTCTGCAATTCATCCCAATATCCTCATCAAACACCCACATTTGCTAAAAAAAAAAAAAGGAAAGAAAAGAAAAACAATTTCGATTAGAAAAATAACTAGAAATCTAAACTCAATTACAGGAATTATATCTTGTGATTTGATTCAACTTGACTTGATTGAAAGAACAGACAAACTGCCAATAAATGTCAATTACTATGAAGTGTGGATCTTCCTTACCTGAGTCACAGGTTCCACTGAGCCTATGTAGGTGTCAGGTCGGAGAAGGATATGCTCCAGCTGGGTCTTCTTCTGATAGATCCGCTCCACAGACAGACGCTTCTCATCTTTCTTGGGCTTACTGAGAGCCTTATTCTCAAATAAGCTCTAAAGGAATTCACAACAACAATGTTACATCAACTTTACACAAGGTAATGATCGATAAAATAATCAATATAGAAAATGCATGTTAATTTCCTTAAAAAAATGATTAAAAAGAGATGACATGAGATTCTAATGGGGACTAATAATGGAAAAAAATTATCTGAATTACACTTTTTTACATTTACAATTTTTTTAATGCATGAAAATACATTTGTCTTTGACCCATAAAGATTTTTGTATAACTTACACGTGTATAAAACTCTAATATCTTAATATCAGTCTCCATGTCCTCATGTTTATTGAGTGATGTATGAAATATGCAATGCAAAATACATGACCTTTAACTAACCTTTTTGAAAACTAACTGTTCTAAATATATAAAACGTAAATACATCCACACTCCATGAAACTCTTACTCCAAATTTAAACATAATACAAAAGGATAATACAGTTGAAATCAGAAATATTAAACCCCTATTGAATTAAATTTTTTTAATATTTCCCAAATTATGTTTAACAGAGGAAGGAAATTTTCACAGTATGTCTGATAATATTTTTTTCTTCTGGAGAAAGTCTTATTTGTTTTATTTCGGGTAGAATAAAAGCAGTTTTAATTTTTTTTTTAAAAAAACATTTAAAAGGTCAAAATTAGTATCCCCTTTAGGCTATATATTTTTTCTCGATTACAGAACAAACCACTGTTATACAATAACTTGCCTAATTACCCTATCCTGTCTAGTTAACCTAATTAAGCCTTTAAATGTCACTTTATGCTGTATAGAAGTGCCTTAATATTATTTTATAATAAATAATATTTTACTAGATATTTTTCCTGTCATTATGGCAAAGATAAAACCAGTTATTAAAACTATTATGTTTAGAAATGTGTTGAAAAAAAATTATCATCTCTCCGTTAAACAGAAATTGGGGAAAAAAAAAACAGGGGGGCTAATAATTCGGGGGGGTTAATAATTCTGACTTCAACTGTAAGTGTTATCAGTGAGGAACAGTATTATGCCAGAAAGTATTTTGGAATCATCTATATTGTGGATTATTTATTTAAAGACATAAAGCGTAAACGATTAAAATAACCTACAAAATACCCCCAAAAGTTTTTGTTCGGCATTCAGAAGTACACTGTTAGCCTCAACGCTAACACAAGGCAAAGAAACGTTACCAACCACAGAATGCTAACGTTAATCCTGATCTCAGAGGGGGACACCCGTAAAAATGGAGAAACAGAGTAAATAAAGCTTTTTACTGCCGCCTTTTTAGGTGAAAAAAAAGGTTGGTGAATTCCCGAATGGTATAACCGCAGTAACGTTAGTGATGCTAGGGTTCAGGGTGGACGAATCTCTTTTTGAACGAGTTCCTAGCAGAGAGCCATGCAACTAAATGGAAAAAAAATAACGCAAATAAATAGAAAATATGTTTGGTGTTTAAACATTTTAACTATATGAGGGGGGGCGGTTTACAACAATGTCATCTAATGCATTAATGCAAGTTATTCCTTCTAATCTTTCGCAAAAATATCACAACGTATGCACTGCTATCCGGTGAAAACGATGTTGTATAACGTTAATATATATTACCTTCAGAGGTCCTTCTGTTCCAGCCATTCTCACCGTTTTACCAGTAACACGCAACGGAGCAAATCAAACTTTAACCTAAACAGAACGGTGCCTACTCAATTACAGACGATTCTCACGCTAACTGTAAAAATATCTAAAGTTAAACTGTACTATCACACGAGCAACTAACAAAACACCGTGTCAGAAACCACACACCGAGTCAGAAACCCGTATTTCAAATTTCAAATCACAAATGTGTCCTCCCGCCGAATCGCTGGCCAATCACTGTCAATGGTGGGTTGGGTTTTTGCTTCCTTAACCAATGTCGTTGCAGTTTTTGAATAGTGACCCGCCTACATTCAGATATCCTATAAGACCGTAGATAGCAACCCTTCATCCAATGATATTGTTGTTCCGGTCCCACTCGGGCTCAGGCAAACGGTCAAAACATTGACGCTATCAAAAAAAAAAAAAAACCCAGTAAGATCAGTATATTTCTGTGAATGGCAAAAGATAAATCGAATCAGAGTTTGTGGATGAAATATATGAAATCACGTTTTTAGATTATTATAATGTTATTTCGTAAAATCAAACAGCAAAAATATTAGTTACGTTTTATGTAAAAACCACAATCTATGATAAATACACTTTTGTAACAACCTATGTACAGCCTAGTTATAATACAATGCTTTATTTTTTATTTATCAATGTGATAATGATTATTACGCTATAATGTTATATTCATTAATAATAATCACACACACACACACACACACACACACACACATATATATATATATATATATATATATATATATATATATATATATATGATTGCATTTTTAAAGATGATAATCAGATGTCCTGATTAAGGCAGATTCACCATAGCTGCGCATGTATGTAAGTGAAATGAAAGCATTTCTACTGTGATGGGGTATACAATCTGATTGGTTGTTGGAGTGGTAATAACATTGATTCATGATGCACATGTGTCTCTGCCTCCATCCTCTCTCTCTCTCTCTCTCTCTCTCTCTCTCTCTCTCTCTCTCTCTCTCCCCCTCTCAGCCTCCTTCATTTCATCACTGTCCTTGGGTGTGTATAGCAGTGTCTGACATTCTGTCGCTGAGGACTGTGTGTGACTGTGCGTGTGTTCACTCTGAGTAGCCCAATGACGCTGTAAATTTGTGCTCATCCAGGAACAGGAGTCCTCCAGCAGCATCCCGTAAGCAGGACAGAGGAGCAGTATGTCAGCCCATCCCAGCAGCTGAGCTTCACTGTGGGATACGCAACTTAAATAGAGGTGAGTCTGTTTATCTAGCTTTCATCCTGCTCCCATCCTTTAGCCATAATGAAATATTCATGATTTCCAGCCTCTGTTTGTACTGATTGTCATCTGCAGCTCTTATAGCAGAGGTGGGCTATATTAAAGCATTCTATAAAGAGTATAAGTTCTGCTTCCATACGTTTTGTTGATCAGGCATTATGTCTTTGACAAGGTTAAACATCTCTGCATATAGCTAAGGAAATGTTGATGTACCCTTATTTATTGTTTTAGCTCTGCAGTCAAAGTAAGCTTTTATTTGCTGATATGTGCACACAGGTCAGATTCGTCCCCTCCCATCTCCATATCGATTTGTTTGCTATTGCCATTCCCTGCCTGTCAGCTACTTAGCAGCCCTCCACCCCCCCCTCCTTAATTCTCATAGATGGGATAATGTGTGTGGGGGGCCATTAGCTTCATATCTCCATCACAGTGAGATGACTTTTGAAAATGTGGCCTTTGCATATAGTCATCCAAATTGTCAGTCTACAATGAAGCCTTAATAAGATTCAAAAGTTATATGTTTGCTTTCAGATTGTTGTCCTGTCTTATGTGTATTTTGTGTTAAGTTTAATGGAGCAGGGGTTTGAAGTTAACCAAAAGGGAGGCATATCTTTTGAACCACCTGTCCTAACCAAATCCCTTTTTCTATTTGCTATTCCATCATGGCAAAATAATTGGGTAAAGACTCTTACTCTGTTATATAAAATTATATTTATATGTATACACACATTTCATGTAAGATGATTATCATAAAGAATTAAATATAGTTTTTGGAAGTGAATAAGAAGTCAGCTTATAATTTCAATCAATAAAGTATTAAAAGAATATTAAAAGAAAACTGAATGTAGATGGATGGATGGATGGATAGATGGATAGATAGGTAGGTAGGTAGGTAGGTAGATAGATAGATAGATAGATAGATAGATAGATAGATAGATAGATAG
>CAIGQW010012936.1:6612112-6624048 GCA_903798125.1 Danio choprae | reverse complement strand
TATAACTGATACAGATTCCTCAGTCAATTTTTGCTGTTGTTTTTCTGTTCATGGAGAACTTCACATGGACTTTAAATAATGTTTGTCTTTTGTCATGGAATGCAAAGAGGGTAAATGTGATTTTGATAGCATCTATCATTTAAAGTCACTTCAAGCAGATGAATAAAGCAGTATGGCATCCTTTCTTATGTAATCTGAATCACTCAATCTGTGTTTCAAATGCTGGTTAAAACAGCTTGTAAATAAATGCCATGAAATATTACATTTACCTCAAAAAAGTAATTCAAACATCTCCATGAACTCGCTGTCTGCAAGAAAACTCTTTCTAGAGAGAATAAATTTTGCTAAAACTGCAATAAATTACGGGCCTCACGATGGCGCAGTGGGTAGCACAATCGCCTCACAGCAAGAAGGTCGCTGGTTCGAGCCTCGGCTGGTCCAGTTGGCATTTCTGTGTGTGGAGTTTGCATGTTCTCCCCGTGTTTGTGTGGGTTTCCCCCACAAGTCCAAAGACATGCGGTATAGGTGAATTGGGCAAGCTAAATTGACCATAGTGAATAAGTGTGTATGGATGTTTCCCAGTGATGGGTTGCAGCTGGAAGGGCATCCGCTGCGTAAAAACATATGCTGGATAAGTTGGCGGTTCATTCCGCTGTGGCGACCATAGATTAATAAAGGGACTAAGCCGAAAAGAAAATGAATGAATGAATGCAATAAATTACATATTTGTGATGATTTATTTAATGCATGAATGTTATTATAATGAAAACAATTTATCTTATTAGATCCATTTTTTAATGTTTAGTCTACGCTATTAACCACAAACTATTAACCACAAAATAATGTTGCTACTGTAACATTTAAAAGAAAAAAAACACTGTACAATTCTAATGTTTGTACAATGCATTAGATGATGTATAATCTATTTGCAATTTGGATGGCTGTTTTTCTGAACATAACATGAAAACACATGCTAATTATTTTATACATCATTTAAGTAAATAATGGTTTATTACTATTGACAGTTATTTGCCAAAATATTCAGATTTTCAACTCTCTTTTTTGGCAACAATATATAGTATAGCATCAGCATGTCATTCAGTTAAACATCAACCCTGGGTTAAACCCAGAGTTGACGAGAACGTTTATATCAACTTACCCTGATCTTAACCAGGTTACTTTTCTTTGTCAACCTAAAACTTACTCTGCAACCCAGAGTTTGTTGAACTAGTTTTGTGGAACAGACCTCTGATGGGGTTTATTTGGAGGGGGAGGGGGGGGGGATAACAAACTTTGAAGAAAAATGACGCAAGATTTTCATTTTGACCGTATAAATTGACCAATCACTATGACACATTACAGCTAGCACAGATGTTCAAATAGAGAGTTCTAAATGCCTGTCTCTTTGTGAATATTGAGTTTAATATTGTGTCTATTGCATTCAGTTTATTGATAAAGCATTTCAATAAATTAGGCAAATGTTCCGTGTCATTTTTCATCTTTGTCAATAGCTCATCACAGAACCTGATATTAACAATAACCTACTGTAAATTAACATACAAGCATAAGCGAGTAATGTTGTATTTAATTAAATTTGATTTGAGCCTTTTTAAATAAATAATTGTAATATCATAAGGTTATTAGAATAATGCGAACGTTTCATGTGTTTGTTTTAAGTGGTAAATTGATTGATGGACCACCTCCTCCTCATTGAGCCAGGACATGTATACAGTAGCCTATTATTCAAGAGAGGGAAAGAGACTTAACTATCGAGAACGTTTGATTTACCTTCATGTTTAAGCCAAACGCGTCTTCAAATCAGTCTGATCCCTCTAAAGCTGAAAAAAGCGATGTATACTTTGGCAAGTTAATTTCTCACCGACAGCCTACTTCTGGTTTCTTTCAATATGAAAGTCAAGGACTAACACATAAGCCAGTCTCTCTCGCCATCTTGAGGTGGGAAAGTGTATCGTGAATTGTATCGCTAGATATTTTGCGATGCAAAATACTTGTATTAAATACTGTTATTATTTATATCAAAGATAATTTATTAAACAAAAATATCTAGGTTACTTTCTGCCCACATTGGAATAAAGTTCACAGAAGTTAAATTTGTAATTGGTTTAAGTGTGCAATGATCTCAACTGGGGCTGCACGGTGGCGCAGTGAGTAGCACGATCGCCTCACAGCAAGAAGGTTGCTGGTTCAAGCCTCGGCTGGGTCAGTTGGCATTTCTGTGTGGAGTTTGCATGTTCTCCCCGTGTTTGCGTGGGTTTCCTCCGGGTGCTCCGGTTTCCCCCACAAGTTCAAAGACATGCGGTATAGGTGAATTGGGTAGGCTAAATTGTCCGTAGTGTATGTGTGTGAATAAGTGTGTGTGGATGTTTCCCAGAGATGGGTTGCAGCTGGAAGGGCATCCGCTGCGTAAAACATATGCTGGATAAGTTGGCGGTTCATTCCACTGTGGCGACCCCAGATTAATAAAGGGACTAAGCCGAAAAGAAAATGAATGAATGAATGAATGATCTCAACTGTTGCAGTCTTAATAAAATGATTTGTTGACAGATACACGACACCACCTTCAGGATACAATGTTTGAGCCATTGGGTGCGCATGGTCCTCCAGAATGGTTCAGTAGTCATTAGCAGTGATGCACCCATCTAGCACAACTGGGCCTAGGAAATGCCATGATATTGCAGCCCAAATCATCACTGATCCACCCCCATGCTTCACTCTGGGCATGCAACAGTCTGGGTGGCACGCTTCTTTGGAGCCTCTCCACCCTAACGCTCCTAGATGTGGGAAAGACAGTGAAGAGCTTGTCAGAGAACAATACATGTTTCACATTGTCTACAGACTAAGATATTTGCTACTGGCACCATTGAAATGGATGTTTGGCATTGGCATGAGTGACCAATGGTTTGGCTATAGCAGCCCAGCCATGTACATTGACATGTGGAGCTCTCAAATCTCGACGAAAAGTTTTAGTGGAAACGGGTGAATTAAAGGTCAAATTACTGCTTTTATTTCCAAAATGACATAATCACTTGAAACAAAAAATATTGTAATTATCATAGTAATATTCATATTTTCACGTTTGTTAGACATGCTACTTTTTATAGTAATATAGTATACAGTATAACAATGTTGTGGAATCTTTTTTTTGCCAAGGAATAAAAAGGTGACTGACATTTAATCTCACTATTCTGATTTATTTTTTGCAATTTTAAGTTATAACCCAAAAACGAATATTTTTACACAGAATTTGAGTTGAGGAAGTTCTGAACTTATCAGTAAAACATTATCTACTCATCTGTAGCTCACACTGCTCAGTGTCTTGTGCTTTAGTGTGTGTTTTCCTGGTTCACTGACCCTCACACACCTCCGGGGTGTACATGAGGAATGACCGTACATCATTCAAATAAGTAATCTAGGCTGTTGACAGCTTAATAGAGCTTTTGGACTGCTTTACGTTGTCACTGTGTTTTATGGATTTAACGAGAACACTAATGTGCACATGAGTGTGTGCTGAGAGCAGCACAGCAGCCTTTTACCAGGATTTTTATCATTTTTTGGGGTATTAGTTTGTGTGTTTCAGGCCATATGTTTGCCTCTGAATGCTCAAGAGCAAACAAAGTCAGACATATCACAAACATACTTTTACAAACATTGATGTGTTTCATACCTCATTAGATCTGACAGAGGCGGTTCCTGAGACCGAACGGCTTGACAGCAGCCTACAGAAAGCCAAAGCACAACTGTCAATCAAAACCAGGAGACATCGGCCCTCCCGAACCCGCCTAAGGGACAGTGTGAGCTCCATAGATGGAGATGACTGCATTGACAGAATGGTGTGTAAACTGTATTTCATGTACCTGATTACATCCGTTCAATTGTTCACCTACAAATCAAAACACTGTGATGCGTTATGTTATTTGTTCTTTCTCATGTCATTCCAAAGCTGCACACTGTTGTCCGGGCCATCATCATTCACAATTCTTTTGGGAGTTAGCACTGTTTCTGAATCTTTTGCTGTTAGATGATGTGAGAATTGAATCAAGTCATAATAAGTATATATAAGTAATTTTTAACCTTAATATATAATTAACCTGTTTTAACCTTAATAAATTTTGTATAAAAAAAATACAATAATAATAATAATGTATAAAAAGAGTTATATGTTTGCCTGTTGTTGATTTTTAAAATACTTTTATTAGAGAAATTATATATTTTTGGTCTTATTATATACTTTAAGTCTACAGCCAGTTATATCGCATATATTATATATTTTGTATGAAAAAAATCTGAAAAGTATAAAATGTGTTTTAATGCTGTTTCCTTAAATTCCATACATTTTTGTACTTAATACACTGGAAACATACATGATTAATTATTGAAGAACACACTCGAGTTAATTATGGTTAGAGTTAATTATAATTTACTATAATTTCAGTCTATTTTCTTTAAAGCACAACAAAAATAATCCCTCAAGTAATGTGTGCTTGTGATTCATTATTGCTATTTCGTATAAGTGTTACTGCATTAATATTAAATTACCTGCCAGTACTATCATTCATTCATTCATTTTCCTTCGGCTTAGTCCCTTATATATCAGGGGTTGCCACAACGGAATAAACCGCCAACTATTCCAGCATATGTTTTACGCGGCGGATGACCTTCCAGCCGCAACCCAGTACTGGAAAACATCCATACACACTCTTGCATTCACACACGCACTCATACACCACGGCCAATTTAATTAATCCAATTCACTTAATCACCAATACTACTTATACAAGACACAATATCTGTAAAGATGAAATAAATAAATAGGTACTTTAAGTAAGTAAAAATCTGTGGTATTTCTGTTTTCTGTGAAAGACAAAAGGAGAATGACTGAAGTATAGTTGAACTGAAAAAAAAATCTGTGTGTATTCTTTAAAGAAAATCACCTTTTATGTTCAGCAGATGATAAACATAGAATATTTAAAGGGGACATAGTGTGCCCCTTTTCACAAGATGCAAAATAAGTCTCTGGTGTCCCTAGAGTATGTATGTGAAGTTTCAGCTCAAAATACCCCACAAATATTTTTTTATAACTCTTTGAAACTGCCGCTTTTAGGCTTTGATCCAAATTATGCTGTTTTGGTGACCATCGCTTTAAATTCAAATAAGATTGTGCCCCCAGCACTCTTTTCAAAAGAGGGTGGAGCTACAAATGTCTATGTGTCAGCATAGTGGCAGATTCAAAAACAAAACTAACACTATCTCTGTGAAAAAACTGAAAATTTCAAAATTTCAATTTTGTGCACCCTAAAACTTAACATTTATAATGCCTCTTATGTAGACTTGTACACAGATATATTTATAAACAGAGTTTTCTCCGCTTTCGTTTAAAAAAATAATAATTCCATCCACATGCAAATGTAAAAGCACATAGTGATGCATGTTAAGGGCGCACTGAACCAACAGGTGGAGATAATGACGCTTTTATGCTGAGTTCACACCAAATGGGGAATTAAGTGTATTTTGGTAGCAAATTGCATACAAGTCAATGCAAATGTGAGAACAGAGGCGGATTACTGTCCCATGATCGAACAATGCAGAATATGTACATACATTTGCTGCAAAGAGCATAATTTGCTTCATTTACATCTTGCGTGTTTGGTATATACCCAGCCGTGCTGGCCAATCAGAAATGAGAAAACAGCTCACATGCTGACATCATGAGGCAAAAACTCTCAGCACACGACCACACAGTTTCAGAAAATCCTAACCCTGGCTGGAGTTTTCAGAAAGTTTTGGTTTAAGTCACTTGATACTTATCTTTGTGTGGACAGGGCCTTTGTCGCTGACATTATCTGCGGCAGGTGCAGTGCGAAAACTCTAATGGCGGATGGCTTCTTCTCACTCAGGGCTCTGATCCCACATGGAAAGAACCTATGAGGATATATGCGCATATGAAACCTATATGCAGTATATATGCACATATATGATAATACATACTCTGCATAAATGCGTATATGTGCATATATGTGCATATACAGGCCATATAGGTCTCCTGTATTGATATCTTTATATCCACATATAAGCCCTATATGTACATACAAGAAATGTCTCCTATATAGGTCATATCTCACTTTGGCAACTGTCATACATGATGCCTAGCTCATATTTTCTATTTTCAAGGCAATAACTAAGAACAAAAAAAAAAAAAAAACGCTTATGTATGTGCGAACACTTGAAATTGGTATCACATGTAATTGGCATGTTATGGAATTTAACTATGGCAAATTAGTGAGAGTCTATATGGAAAAAAACCCTATATAAACATATATGTTTTCATATAGGTTTTGATATAGGTTTTTAATATATGTGACATATGTGGGCCGTTTTCATATATTATGTGTACATATATGGCTGTTTTCCTATATTATGTACATATAGGAAAACAGCCAACTTTATATGTGACATATATTAAAAACCTATATCAAAACCTATATATGGAATAACATGTACAAAGAGAGAATTTCAAAAGTGTTTATGTAGACTTTTTAGGAAGTGTGATTCTAAAAAATAGAATTATTTAATTTTTAAGGTATTTTTGCTTAAGGGCCTCACGGTGGCGCAGTGGGTAGCACGTTCGCCTCACAGCAGGAAGGTCACTGGTTCGAGCCTCGGCTGGGTCAGTTGGCGTTTCTGTGTGGAGTTTGCATGTTCTCCCCGTGTTGGCGTGGGTTTCCTACGGGTGCTCCGGTTTCCCCCACAAGTCCAAAGACATGCGGTATAGGTGAATTGGGTAAGCTAAATTGTCTGTAGTGTATGTGTGTGAATGAAAGTGTGTGGATGTTTCCCAGTGATGGGTTGCAGCTGGAAGGGCATCCGCTGTGTAAAACATATGCTGGATAAGTTGGCGGTTCATTCCGCTGTGGCGACCCCAGATTAATAAAGGGATTAAGCCGAAATGAAAATGAATGAATGAATGAATGAATTTTTGCTTAATAGGTCCCATTTAATACAGAATCTTCATGTTAAATGCAAACTGACTCATGATATATATGTATATATATCTTTGTGTATATCTGTGCTTTAGAGTTATGGCTCTTCTCCGGTCCACCCATCTTTTCACTGTTCCTCCCCCTCCTCCGATCTGCTCCTCTCCTCCCCTTCTTCACGGAGAGACCGAGCTTTCACCTTTGACCCCTGCACTGTGGTTGGAGAACGGGAGGTACAAGATGAAAAAAGGAGCTACAGACACCTCCTGAACACCTCCTCCCAGGAGACCCTGCCCCTAAGCCCACTGAAATCCCCCTCCAGACCCTGCGTCCATTCAGAGACATCTTCCCCAGCCCATCTTTGCCAGACGAATCGCCTCAAGTCACGTGAGGGAAGCCAACCTCTACTACACTATGGAGAATACTCACAGAGTGAAGGTTTGAACAGCATTTTAAAAAAAATCACATTAAGTATCATATTATCTTGCATAAGATTACCTGATGAATCTGTATGTTTATACACAGCAAAAAAGTTTTTGTCTTGTTTCTAGTCCAAATATCTAAAAAATCTTAAATCAAGAACTATTTTCTCGACAAATAAAAAAAACATTGACTTGTTTTCAGAAATAATATGTCAAAATTAAGCAAGTTTTTCCCTAAAACAAGCAAAATAATCGAACTAACTAACTTTAATTATTTCAACAAATGAAGTAGATCATAAATATAGATCATTTAAAAAAAATTGACCAAGCAACTGCTTAGTTTAAATGAATATTTGTACTGTCACTTATTAATAATGATAACAATTAAACAATTTGGAAAGATGAACATGATTTAAATTTAAAACAAAAACACAAGTTGACCCAGTGCTGCTGAATATTCATGTTGTTTGTTTTACTATACATAGCCTGTTTCTATAGTGTTTCTCCACCCTGTTCCTGGAGGCACTCCAACAGTAGATATGTTGAATGTCTCCCTTATCTGACCCATTAGTTCCAGGTTTTGGAGTCTCTTCTAATGTTCTGATGAGTTGATTCAGGTGTGTTTGATTAGAAAGAGTTTGGAAATGTGTAGTGCTGGTGTGTCTCCAGGAACAGGGTTTGGAAACACTGCCCTGTACATTATGTTGTCCTTTTTAAACCGTAATCAGGAAACTTTGAGGGTGATCCAATTCAGTTTTACCTGCATTATAATATAGAATGGATTACTGACTCAATATCTACAGTATATTTACGATTCATGTAAACATAAAAAACCATGCTCAGAATATGGTCTGGATTCTCTTTTTTTATTGTCATTTTTTGATGATCTTTTTACAGATGACAGTCATGATACAGGTCCCGATGAACCGGATAGTCCAACAGTGCTGCTGGACAAAAAAACAAGGAGACGGTTTCTTGATCTGGGGTTAGTGTCTAATATTTTAGATAATGCCTGGACCCTTTGAGATACAATTTATTTTGTTAAAAGATTAGGTGTGCAGATAATTTACTCACCTCCTCGTCATTCCAGATGTTCATTTTATTCTTTGAAATTCATCCTTTCATTCTTCTATTTCAGTCATGAAAAAATTGTTTTTTGAGAAAATTCTTTCAGGAATTGTCTCCATATAGTGGAATTCAGTGATGCTCGTGGTTTAAACTTTAAAAATGCAGTTGACATTCAATTTCAAAGGGCTCTTAATGATCCCAGCCAAAGAATATGGGTCTTATATATTGAAACAATTGGTAATTTTCAAAATGTTTGTTGCCAGTGATTGTGTTGTAGTCCAGTGCTGCCTGAAGTGTATGGGAGGCACTGGCACCATCTCTGACTCTCTAGCAGATTTGCATATTGAGTCGACACACTGACTTGATAAGGGGAAGCTTTGACTTAAATGTTACTTAAAGTGACATAAACTGCACAGATGTGCTGTTTAAAAATAGTCTGTTTGTGTGGGACAGTAGTTCCATTCACTATATACATTAACTATATGGAGAAAATTCTTGAAATGTTCTCCTCAAAAACAACAATTTCTTTATGAATGAAAAATAAAGATATTAACAGCATTAAAAGCACAAACAGATAATAAGGGGGTGACTGAATTATAAGTAGAATTTTGTTCAGAAAGTGAACAATTTTTTTAGACTGTCATCCAGCAATTTTTACTTTAAAGAGTTCTACCTGATTTAACAATTACATTTTTCTTGTGTGTACATTATTGGGTTTATGTTGATTCACTGATGTTAAATAATATTTTTGAGTTTTGAAACATTTCTTTTTTTGAATCTAGCTAATAAAGATGTTTGTGTTTTTAGTTTACAGTTTGTTGTGTAGAGTAAAAGTCTGTAATTACTAATCTCAGTTAATTATCAAAAATTATGTTTTTTGTTGTACTACAAGGGGTTTGTTTATGTTTTTAGTTCATCATATTGATGCTGTAGTAGTGGCAGAGCTGTTCTAAAGGTTAACTGCTTGTTTTTCTGTGGGGCAGGGTCACTTTACGTCGCACATATGGAAAGGTCAGGAAAGACAGATCCAACAGACTATCAGCAGGAAATCGGTATGTGTGTGAATCTGTGCTGTGTTTAATGTCAGTTATCTGAGCACTAGAATTTTCCATTGCATACATGTGCAGATGCAAACATGTCAGGTATTTTGTGTGTTTGTATGCAGGGATTCAGAGAGAACTGAGAACCGGTCCTCCCGTTCATCTGGCCCACCGTTTGTGCCTTTCTCTTGGTTCAGTGAGAGATTAAGAGGCTCTGGCTCCCCCAAGAACATTCAGTCCCCATCAAAGCCTTTCACACAGGTAACCTAACCTCAGCAAGTTTCCACATTTTTTATTAATTCTGCATGAGAAACAATAGAGCACTGCAGTATTATTAAATATTAAACATTTTTGTAGGCCAAAACGGAAGTTCGCATCACCCTGGTTAATTTGACTAAAGCTCAATCTGATTTTTTTTTTCGGCATTTGGATTATTGCGAAACAAATAACAAATTATGCGACCAGGACTTAAAGTTTTTATTTTTATGTGTAGTTAAAGTCATGAAACAGAAGTTAAGATTGATGTTTTTTCCCCATAGTGTGATGTACTAATTCTAATTGATCTAATTGAAACGGTCCTGAAATGAAAAAATATATAGGGTGGTGCATGATTTCGTCCTTTGGGAATCAATTGGATTGTTGGATGGAGGAAGATTGACGAATGGACAAGTGCAGGGCAAAAATGAGACATGCCCTGATAGCTCTGCCCGAAAGGCATTTCATGTGACCAGAAGTGAATAAACGTCATTTCTAGGGGGGAGGGAAGGTTACGGTATTTGCGAAAGATTATGAGGGCAAATAAATAAATAAATTTTTACAAAATAATGAAGTGCATAGATACATTATATTATTTATAACAAGCACTACAGCATAAATGGGCCCCACGGTGGCGCAGTGGGTAGCACGATCGCCTCACAGCAAGAAGGTCGCTGGTTCGAGCCTCGGCTGGGTCAGTTGGCATTTCTGTGTGGAGTTTGCATGTTCTCCCCGTGTTTGCGTGGGTTTCCTCTGGTTGCTCCAGTTTCCACCACAGTCCAAAGACATGCGGTATAGGTGAATTGGGTAAGCTAAATTGTCCGTAGTGTATGTGTGTGAATGGGTGTGTGTGGATGTTTCCCAGTGATGGGTTGCAGCTGGAAGGGCATCTGCTGCGTAAAACATATGCTGGATAAGTTGGTGGTTCATTCCGCTGTGGCGACCCCAGATTAATAAAGGGACTAAGCCGAAATGAAAATGAATGAATGACTACAGTATAAATATACATTATTTATAACAAGCACTACACTATAAATATACACTATTTATAACAAGCACTACAGTATAAATATGAGATATTGTATATAATGTACAAAAATAAGAAGAGTACATTTTGATTTCATGCCGACTTTAATCATGATAAGCTTAACAAATGAATGTAGCTTTTATGAAAAGTTAAATGTGCCCTATAATCGTCACCAACAGTAAGCCTTTATTTAGCAAAAGAGTTTTCCTGAAAGTTTGAAATATTCCAAGCACAACAAGACTGTAAAAAAGTGGACTAGTGAGTAGTTGAGCTTACCTCTTCAACATGATTGCATTTAATAAATAACCTCTGTAATTCATTCATCCATTCATTTTCTTTTCGGCTTAGTCCCTTTATTAATCTGGGGTTGCCACAGTGGAATGAACTTATCCAGCATATCATATATATTATCCGCCAATTTATCCAGTATATGTTTTACGCAGCGGATGCCCTTCCAGCTGCATCACTGGAAAACACTTATACGCTTCCATTCACACACACACACTACGGACAATTTAGCTTACCCAATTCACCTATACCGCATGCCTTTGGACTTGGGGGGAAACTGGAGCACCCGGAGTAAACCCACGCAAACACAGGGAGAACATGCAAACTCCACACAGAAATGCCAAGTGACCCAGCCGAGGCTTGAACCAGCAACCTTCTTGCTGTGAGGCGATCGTGCTACCCCCTGACTCCCCCTCTGTAATTCCTTTTAACAAATTTTTTACTTACAAAAATATATCTTCTCTATGGCACATGGTTCATCTCATATCATCTACTGTCTGAGTATATACATTTGTATATTAAATTTAGTAGTATGAATAATATTCTGACACAGTACATCCACCATGTTGTCATTGTTAAATGATAGCGGCAGTTGTGTCCCTTAATGTCCTTTTTAGTGGCCTTCTTGAATAGCCCAATGGATGCACTTCCGAATTTCAGGGGAAACCTGAAAGTGTCAAAGCCTGGAAAACTAGCTTCTCAATAAGTAAGGTCTGTGCTAAACAAAATACACACAATAAGGTGTACAACTGCACACCTTAGACATTTTTATGTAGAAAAATATTTCACAGAGCTTAATTTATTAATTAATTAAAAAACAATAGCCAATAACCTCTTATGA
>CAIGQW010012936.1:6598719-6611712 GCA_903798125.1 Danio choprae | reverse complement strand
CATAAATACATAATTGTGTAGGGCATAACACTCAGGAATAAAATGTTGTTGCAAATCACAGGAAGACCTCATGGGGCGGGGGAGGGGAGGGCCAATTTAATGGGATGAAAATAATGAAAATATATTACTGCAGTTTCTATATGAATTCTCCCAAAGACTGAGTGGAATGAAAGTATAATAAGAGAATATGACATATTATAGCACCATTTTCTCTTTCATGAAGGGCTCTAGCACTGATGAGGAGTTTGATTCTTCAGTGGGTTTACTGGAAGACTGCAGACCCTGCAAGACTGAGTCATCACAACCTTATCAGACCCTCCCTGAGCATTCAGATGGGGTGAGATAACAGAACGCTCAGCTCCATCATAAAAATCACCCACTCACATCTATTTGGTCGGTTCAGTTGAGCAGCACCATTAATGAAATATTCCCGCCAACCTGATTTCACCAAGTAGGACATGATCCTGGATTAACATCTATGTTGATCCTGGAACAACTTTACAATCAGCCAATCAGAATTAAGAGATACGTTTACCATTTATGTTAGGTTGAGGTTTACGGGTTAGGTTTATGCACTTCTACATGATTGTCATCCAACTATTATTCCCCTCTGATCTTGGGAATAATTTACAGTTATGGTTGGGTTTAGGGGTAGGGAATAGGTATGGGTAATATTTTCGAACAGAAATGATGTTCCAGGATCAACATAGATGTTAATCCAGGATCGCATCGTACTTGGCAAAATTATGAAGTGTGAAATAGTCCTTCCAAATATAAGGCCCAATTACAACTTGATATTCAAAATGTAAATATAATTGAGTTCACAAATACTTTACAAACTGTTTTCACCGTTTTACACAGATAATAGCAAAATGATTTAAGATAAATCATGTAACACTGATGACTGGAGAATATTCAGGAACACAGAAATATATTAGAAAACATATTAAAACAAGTTTTATATTAGACTATTTCACATTTTCACTGTTATACTGTTTTGCTGGGTTTAATAAACCTTTCTCAAAAACATTTAAAAATCGTACTTATTACAAATGTACCCATAATTTAAATACCCATAAAAATACACACAGTTTAATACTAAAAGCAAAAAGAATAACAAGGTTGCAGAACTGCTCGCAGGAACATCCTAATGTACTGGTAGAACATTAATATAGATTTTTCATGAAGTGCCATTTCAGTCCTCTAAAATGCAGAGAGCAACATTTGGAGATCGATGGCACTGGCACTTCTTAACAGCATAGCCATCTTTCACAGAGAAGCACGATCATATTATACTAAAGTGAAACAGATTCACACCAGCTTGATCATATTAAAGGTGGTTTGTGCTGCATGTTCAATTTGTGCTCAGTAAACGGCACTGCTATTTGAATATGCTAAATTAAAACATTTTCCTGTCAGTATGTTTAAAACAGTAAACTATATGCTTTGTTTTTGTTTTTTTCAGAATGATTGTGACAGCATTCGGGGCACAGATTTCAGTTTTAAAAAGAAGGTGCTATCTGCAGCTGGTAAAGATAGGACAGAGAGACAGAATGGCGTTCATGGAAAACGGGACAGCGGGAAAAATGGACACAATGAAGATGGACAAAAATTACTGACCACTTGATGGCATTTTAGAAAGACTGAATACAATATGCTGCAGGTGCCATTATTACTGTCTAATGTTGCATTGGCTTTCACAATGTATTATTGATGGATATAATAATAAATATAACTTGCAAAAAGTGTTCGCTTGAGTTTATTATTATTTTATTTTTTTTGCAAGGTGTCTAATTATTCGCCCTCCAGTGGGTTAGCACTGTCGCCTCACAGCAAGAAGGTTGCTGGTTCAAGTCCTAGCTGGGCCAGTTGGCCATTCTGTGTGGAGTTTGCATGTTCTCTCCGTGTTTGTGTAGGTTTCCTCCGGGTGCTCCAGTTTCCCCCACAGTCCAAAGTCCAGTGTGTGTGTGTGTGTGTGTGTGTGTGTGTGTGTGTGTGTTTCCCAGTGCTGGGTTGCGGCTGGAAGGGCATCCGCTGTGTAAAACATATGCCAGAATAGTTGGTGGTTCATTCCGCTGTGGCGACCTCTGAAATAGAGACTAAGTTGAAGGAAAATGAATGAATGAATGTTTAATGGAGCAAGGACATTTTCATAGTATTTTAGTCTTATTTGTTTTTTATTTCAGTTAGAATAAAAGCAATTGAAAAAAATGTAAAACCCTTTTAAGGTCAATATTATAAGCCTCCTTAAGCAATATATGTTTTCTAACAAATCATTATTATACAATGACTTGCCTAATTACCCTAGCTTGACTAATTAACCTAGTCTAGCCTTTAAATGTCACTTTAGGCTGAACACTATAAAAATAGGAAAATATCTTTAAATATCTTAAAAATATATTTTATCTAGTAAAATATTATGTACTGTCATCATGGCAAAGATAAAAGAAATCAGTTATTAGAAATTAGTTATTAAAACTATTATGTTTAGAAATGTGTTGAAAAATATTATTCCCGTTAAACAGAAATTGAGAAAAAAATATACAGGGGGCTAATAATTAAGGAGGGCTAATAATTCTGACTTCAACTGTATATACAGTTGCAAGAAAAGGTATGCGGACCCTTTGGAATTATTTAGATTTCTGCATAAATTGAACAGAAAATGCATTCTGATCTTCATCTAAGTCACAACAATAGAAAAAAGCAGTCTGCTTAAACTAATGCCACATAACCATTATATATTTTCATGTTTTATTGACCACAACATAAACATTCTCAGTGCAGGGTGGAAAAAGTATGTGAACCCCTAAGCTGATGACTTCACCAAGAGCTAATTGGAGCCAGGAGTCAGCCAACCTGATGTCCAATCAATGTGATGAGCTGCCCTGCCCTATAAAGAACACACACCAGTTTTGACTTCGGCTTTTCTCAAGAAGTATTGCCTGATGATAACCATGCCTCACACAAAAGAGCTCTCAAAAGTTCTATGATCAAAAATTGTTCACTTGCATGAAGCTGGAAAGGGTTACAAAAATATATATATCTAAAAGCCATTATGTTCATGTGTCCACTGTCTACAAATGGAGAAAGTACAACACTCTTGCTACTCTCCCTAGGCATGGTCGTCCTGTAAAGATGACTGCAAAAGGACAGCGTAGAATACTCAGTGACGTGAAGAAGACTTCAAGAGTGTCAGCTAAAGACTTACAGAAAGCTCTGGCACATGTTAACATTTTTGTTGACATCTACAATAAATAAAACATTAAACAAGAATGGAATTTATGTGAGGACACCACGGAGGAAACCACTGCTGTCCAAAAAAAACATTGCAGCATGTTTGACGTTTGCAAAAAAAGCACCTAAATGTTTCACGGCACTACTAGCAAAATATTTTGTGGACAGATGAAACCAAAATTGAGTTGTTTGGAAAGATCACACAATGCTATGTGTGGAGAGAAAGGGTCCAACACACCAACATCAAAACCTCATCCCAACTGTAAAATTTGGTGGAGGGTTCATCATGGATTTTGTTGGACTTTCCCCTAGTCCTTCGTGTTCAGATATCGGTCAGAGGCTTCAAATAAGTTCAAATCAATGTAATGAATCAAATGAACAAAGCATTTTGGAGCTCTGGGCTGCACAACTAAACCCTCTACAAGATGAGTCTTTTGTTCGGGCAGTCAAACTGCTGAGATACAGCTCCCTAATATCTCAGCAGCCAGTATTTATCGTCGTCTCGTCTCGGCACTTCAGTAAGAAAGATCCTCCATCCAGATCAGCCCATAATTCTACGTTCCTGCTTGATGGAAAAAAGTACACTCTGAAAGAAAGTGTTACATTTTGCTTAGAGCAAGTTCTCAGAATTTAACTTCTCCCTTATATCACTGCGCCCTGGTTATCAGTCACACGAAGCCACAGGTGTTATGGAGCAAGGTTATATGAGGTTAAGCACACAAACATAAGTTCATATATTTGATTAAAACAGGATTAAACTATTAACACATAAGACAAAGTTAGAAAACATCACAATTCCTTCACTTTGTTGTTATCGATGGAAAAATGAATTCCAAAGTTTATCAAGACATTTTGCAGGAAAACTGAAGACCATCTGTCCGCCAACTGAAGCTCAACAAGACAACAACCCAAAGCATAGAAGTAAATCAATAACAGAATGGCTTCAACAGAAGAAAATACACCTCCTGGAGTGGCCCAGTCATGAGTCTGAGCTCAACCCGATTGAGATGCAGTGGCATGAACTCGAGAGCGATTCACACCAGACATCCCAGGAATATTGCTGAACTGAAACAGTTTTGTAAAGAGTAATCCCAAAGTGTTTATACTTTTTCAGTATATATATATATATATACATATATATATATATATATATATATCACAGCAAGAAGGTCGCTGGTTCGAGCCTCGGCTGGGTCAGTTGGCATTTCTGTGTGGAGTTTGCATGTTCTCCCCGTGTTGGCGTGGGTTTCCTCCGGGTGCTGCGGTTTCCCCCACAAGCCCAAAGACATGCGCTATAGGTGAATTGGGTAAGCTAAATTGGCCGAAGTGTATGTGTGTGAATGGGTGTGTGTGGATGTTTCCCAGTGATGGGTTGCAGCTGGAAGGGCATCCGCTGCGTAAAACATATGCTGGATAAGTTGGCGGTTCATTCGGCTGTGGCGACCCCAGGTTAATAAAGGGACTAAGCCGAAATGAAAATGAATGAATGAATATATATATATGTTGGTTTGGTTGACAATGTAAATAATGTACATTTTGCAATTTGGCATACATTAAATTATGTTTATTTCTGTAGTTCTTTTCCAATGTACATTATTTCAAAGCAGCATAACACAGACTAAGAAAAGACAATAAAATGCCATAATATTTCAGATAGTGGAACATTCCAGCAAGGTGGGCAGAAGAGAATAAAGACTAAATTAAAGTCTTAATCTATTAATAACTGTTGTTGTACAGTTAGTAGTTTCAGTCAGAAGCACATGCTGTAAGTACATGATTATCTTCATTATAGTTAATGATTGAAGTTACTAATCTGTAATACAAGTACTGAATAAAAAAGCTATTAATTTAAGTAATAATATTTTGATTAACAAATTGAGAACAGTTTGGCAGTTCTGAATAAAATATGTTGGTAACACTTTTACAGTCCTGCTTCATTTTTATCTTACATAATATGTATTTTACATAGTCATTTATATTTATCATAGTCTTTTTACATACACTGGGCTGGTTAACTGTAGGTTTTTGTTTGATCTCCATGATTTTCCACCAATAATGACTCCTCTTCAGACTATGAAGATCAACATTGTTTGAAGATCAAACTGAGTGTGAAGCTCTTTGACAACTTAACAGCAAAATTGGACAAACGTTGTGTCACTTCTTTCTGTCTAAATCGTATCACATAATTGGTAACACCACATGCTGTTTAAAGTTGATAAACCATAAGTTCATTTTTCTACGTGAAAGTTCATTTTAAGTCAATTCCTCAATACTGCATAGCCATACAAGTTGTATCAATATTTTTGATGCCTTGCTCAAGGATTTTACCTTTTACATAAAATAAAAGCACGGTAAACATTATCGTATAATTGCATTATCGTACTACTGATGTAACGTAATGGTGAAAGTGTTCACCATGACATTGTACTTTCATTTCCAGTGTTATTCATATTCCTGAATCAAAAATTCGCTACAATCTATCGACGAATCAGAGGACGCGACATTACACCACCCAATCGCATTGATCTATACTTCAACAAACAGATACTCACGGCCAATCAGAGGACGCGATCTTGCAGACCAACATGGCGGCTTGGAGAGCAGAGAATTGAAAATGAACAAAAACCTGATTCATTTCTTACATAATTCGAAATATTTTGTGGTGAGGGAGATTTAAAAAAAAAGGAAATCATAAATTGACGTTTTATGTTATTTGTGCATTTGATTTGTATATGTTTATACGAGAAATATATGTGTTTTTATCAGAAATTAGTACAGCTGATATGTGACGTTCTCCTGTCATACGCTGGGATGTGATTTGCATTACTAATTAATTTATACCGTCTACAGTTTTAAGGATCTGCCAGGATGAAGGTGGTGAATCTGAAACAGGCTATCCTACAGGCGTGGAAGGAGCGCTGGAGTGATTATCAGTGGGCCATTAACATCAAGAAGAACTGTCCTAAAGGAGCTACATGGGATTATCTCAATCTTGCAGGTCATATTTATTTCAGTCACCTCACAAATGACCGAATCACACTATATCGAGCCCAGCTTTAGCCGTCTGAATGTCTTAAATTTATTTTGTTCACTATTGAACATGCCACTTATGTGTTTTTAAAAGGGGCATCTTTCTTTCTTTCTTTCTTTCTTTCTTAAAGATAAATTGCAACAATGCAAAATATTAGAATTTACAAGAACCGTTTGCAGTTTTAATTTATTGAAAATGTAAATTATTTTTTTTGTGATAACAAACCTGAGTTTTTTTCAGTTATTAGCTATTCAGTGTCACATTTTTCTTAAGAAATTATTGTATATATATATATATATATATATATATATATATATATATATATATATATATATATATATATATAATTTTTTAAAATCATTATTAGGACACATTAAAATGACACTAGAGATTTATTATATTTCAAATAAATGAGTTAATAATATTAATATTTCATGAACAACAAAAACAAAAAAATTTGAATTAATAATATGATAGAAAATTACTTCCTGAACATAAATAACAGCAATAATAGATAGTAATGAACCATTTGTAGCATGTTAGAAAGATTTCTGAAGCATCATGTGACACTGAAGTCTTTAATTGCTGTAACATTTCTAAATAATATTGTTTATACTATTCTTTAATATAAAAAAAAAGCTTTCAACACGAAGTCTTAAATATTCCAAACTTTTTGATTATAATATCTTAAACTGACAATATTATAGTTTCCCAGTACTGGGTTGCAGCTGGAACGGCATCCGCTGTGTAAAACATATGCTGGATTAGTTGGCGGTTCATTCCGCTGTGGCGACCCCTGATGAATAAAGGGACTAAGCCCTTTAATTATTCATTTTTAATATAAAATTAAGTTAGTTTGGCCACAACCACAAAGAGCACCCTTGTTAGGTAGTGCTCTGTGATAACTGTTGTAAAGGTGTTATTATTTTTTCCCCAATACAGAAGCTCTTCTGGAGCAGGCTATGATTGGCCCGTCTCCCAACCCTCTGATCCTGTCCTATCTGAAGTATGCCATTAGTTCACAGGTGAACACACAAATCATATCAGTAGCCTAATAATTAATTTCCTCTTGATTAATTTCCACTTTTGTAAACAAAATAAAGAATGTTTGCGTGCTACTGCGTGTGCGCCACTAGGTGTCATTATAAATTCAAGATGACTGCATCACTACCAAAAACCAACACATATCCATAACATAATTTCTCTCAAACCTGTAGATGGTGTCATATTCTAGTGTGTTAACAGCAATCAGCAAGGTTGGTTAATTTTCATTTTATAATTTCTTTTCTTATTTGGCTCAATTTGTATATGTAGAATATTTTTATTTGCTCATCCACAGTTTGATGATTTTTCACGGGAGCTTTGCGTCAAATCACTGCTTGAGATTATGGACATGTTCTCCAACCGACTAAGGTACTGTCTGTCAGTCGATGACATCTGTCCACCAAGAGTCAATGAAATGCAGTTTTCTAAAAATATAAGTTATATGTTTTCTTCATGTCTTTTTCTCCCCTGCAGCTGTCATGGAAAGGCAGAGGAGTGTATCGGGCTGTGCCGCGCCATGCTGTGTACCGTGGTTTGGCTCCTGCAGGGCTGTGCATGGTACTGTGAGAGACTGCGAGACCCCAGCAGTTTTTCTGCATTAGAAAGCAGTCTGAGGGCCTGCATGGAGCGCATGGCCAATCTCTTGCACAGCACAAAGAACAGAGCCCTTGTACACATCGCTCGCCTTGAGGAGCAAGGTGCGTATATATGAAAATCTTGTTTATATATGTGTGTTCATGAATAAATCTTTCTTTTTATTCCTTTCAAGTAATCGATTACACAGTATAGGATGTAGTTCAGAGACCCAAGTTTTTTTTCAGCTGAAGTCCCTTAGACATTATTATGTTGACTTGAGAAACATATTGTTATCCTACTTAAACTTATTGTTATTGTTATTATTTGGTCTTCTTAGACCAATTCTATCAACTCTATCTCCTCCTAGGGCTTTAATGCTACAAGCCTCAAAAATTGGGTTCTGCATTAGAGTTTGTTGCTCTGTCTTTCTAGGTTTATCAGACTTATCATTTTCCAGTAAATAATTTTCAAGCATTATATTTTTATTATTTATTTTTTTTTTACTTAAGTCCATATTTTTTACTGATATGGCAAGCTATTTTTTCGAAAAGTCCATTTTTTTACTGATGTATCCCTTTTACGTATATTAAGCATTATATTTTCAATAAAATATGGCAAGCCATTTTTACATAATGTCCAAGTCCAGTTTTTGACTGTCATAGAGACATTAGGTTCATTTATATCACTCATATTGGCAAGAAGCTTTGATGTATCATCACTAAGCTGTCAATTGTCCCCATAGCAACAAAACAGACTAAACTAGCAACCATTTAAAAACAGCAATATCTCTATTTTAGAGCATCGTAGGGACCTGGGTATTGGCCTGTTTGACTCATGCTAGCAAAATGGGACTGCCTGTGTACTATGCTTAGTAACAATCATTAGCCAAATGCTAATAATGATTAGCTACATGCTATTGATGATTTTCTAAGTGCAATAACATATGCTAGAAATGCTTAATAAATATTAGGATTTGATCAAACATGTACATGAGGGTTGCCATTTAGCAACCCAGTTTACGTTAGCAACTGCTGAGCAACCACCTAGCAATGTCATGTTAGCAACTGCCTAACAACCACGTAGCAACTGCTGTGCTTCCTGCCAACTGCCATTCCCAGTCCTAGCGTATTCACATTGGATTTCTCAAGCCAACATCAAAGTTCACCAACGAACAGAGGTGTTATTCGTTAAAACCAAATTTGTGTTTAAGCATTTTTACATGAGACATTTTTATGTAGATCATCAGTGCTTGTAAAACACTGCAGCTGCATTAAACGTTAGACATAGAGACGTTCCTTAAATTACTGTTAATGTAATTATTTATGTGCTAGTTTCACTGTAGATTGTCACTCGAGGACTGAGCAATTAATAGAGCTTTTAATCTTGTTTTGCATTGTTTTATTTTTTAATTTCTGTTTATTTTGTCATCCAGTTTTTTTGAAGCACCCTTGCAACATAAGACCATGTGACACTGCAACATACTATTTGATACATATTACCCTACTTGCTATTTAAAAATAGTAGTGTATAATACACGGGATTCAGTCAGTAGTCATCAGCTTAACAATCAGTGTGACTTGGTGTGATTCATTTTCTCAAGTTATTTTTTTGAAACCAATTTCCAGTTTGTTTGCATCAGCTATTGTTTGTTAATGTTGTGAACGTTATGCTTATAGAATGACCGTGTGATGTCATCTTGATGATAAAAATAACACAGAATCTCATTAAAATTTTCCATGTTTTCTGTTGTCTCATAAGCATCCTGGACCAATGTGGAGCAAGCTTTGCTCAAGCTGACAGAAAATCTCAGTGCTTTGACCAATCAAACTCTGAAGGAAAATCTTGAGGAATGTGTTTCATTGGTCAAAAGGTGAGAACCCAAAAAAACTTCAGACCCACATTTTGAAGTATAGCTATGATAAGGCTGGATAAAAAAATCAATTAATTGCAATACATTTGCAAATGTGTTGTTGGCACTTTAATTTTGCAACATTAATATTGCAATGATTTAAATTTATTTTGGTAGTTAGCTCATTAGATTAGTTGCATAACCAGTCTTATGTGGCTTCATTGTTAGGTATGTTATGTGCTCACACTTTACATTAGGTGTCTTTAACTTCTATGCACACTGCCATTAACTATTTGAAATAATTAAGACTTCTTAACATTGTTGAAAGACGTAGTTCATGCTCACAGAGACTGGGCTTATATGATCAAAATGCAGTTTTATCTTTTTTGAATATATTTTAAAATGTTAATTAAACCTGTGATGGCAAATCTCAATTTGCACTAGCCATCCTTTCAATGTTCACTGCCACGTCATCTGTCAGAAATGATTCTGATATTCTGATTTGGTGCTCACTAAACTTTTCATCAGTGTTAAACAGTTTGTACTGCTACATTACCATTCAAATGTTTGTAATAATCACTCAAAAGGTCATTTGATATTAAAAAGGAAGGAAGGAATTTCCTTATTATCTGATGTCAGTGGCTACCAGTTTCCACCATTCTTCAAAATATCTTTTGTGTTTAGCAGTAAAAGAAAGCCTAATAATCTTTAGAACAACTCCAGGGGGAGCAAATGGTCATATTTACATGAACTATCCTTTTAAAGGGCACCTATGATGCAAAATCAACACTGTGTCCACTGTCATATTGGAGGGATATAAACACGAACCTCTTTTTTTAAATGATTATTTCCTGACATTAAAATGGGATCCAAATCCCAGTTATTTTGAGACCCACCGCAATGTGACATAGGATTGCGGTTTGCCCCGCCCACCGAAATGATAGACAGGCGCGTATTAACATCTCTCTGAAGTAATGCGTATAAACATGTCCACAGAACAGGATTTGCAAAGAAACTGGTTATTATTAAAACATCTGTTCCAAGTCATTGTGATCAGCTGCACCTCAAGAAAGAGTTTTACAAGTTTAAAACATTTTTAAAACAGTGCATGTTTTAAAGCATGTAAAGCAAAGACTAAAATCGAGGTGTAATTCATAACTGCTGGAATCACCACAGCAGCATAGTGTCCGTACAACAAACAAACTACAAAAACAGCTACACTGTCCTCTGAGCCAAAAATGGGCATATTCTGCATTGTATAATAAATAATCTGATCGGTGTTTTGAGCTGTAACCTTACAGATACATTCTGGACTTCTCTCACATTTTGTAAAAGGGGTAAAATAGGAGCCCTTTAAAATAGAAAATCGTACTATTAATTTGTAAGTCTATTTCACAAAGTGAGTGCAGCTTGGGTGAGCATAAGATAATTGTTATAAGAGTATAAATAACTATTTTCACGTTGCAGTTTAAGCTGCCCATTTCAATCAATCAGCGTTGAAACCAATTAAACGATGTGTTTGTGTTGTCATAGTATTCCTCAGATGTTGTATCTTCAGTGTGATCCACCAGTCCACACCACATTTCCTTCAGTCCATGCCTTCATCATGCTGGAGGGAACCATGAACCTCACTGGAGAGACGCAGCCATTAGTGGAGCAGCTAATGATGATCAAGAGGATGCAGGTGACTTCAGAAACCAGTCTGTGTGCTTGAGATTGAGCTCTTTCTTCTTGGATTCTGATCTTTTTTTAATGTCTGTAGAGGATTCCAGCTCCACTGTTTGTGCTGGAAATCTGGAAGGCCTGTTTCACTGGACTTATCGAGTCTCCAGAGGGAAACGAGGAGCTCAAATGGACGGCCTTCACATTCCTAAAGGTAAGCTTGAGTCACCAGTCACTGGTCTTGTTTGATTTTGTGTTGAAATATTGTCCGTTAAATCGATAGTTCACTATTATTATTATTATTATTATTATTATTATTATTATTATTATTATTATTATTATTATTATTATTAAACCGTCTTGTTGTTCCAAACTTAAAGCTAGATTCCAAAAATATTAAGGATAACATTCTGCCTAGTAACTACTTATTTTCTTTAATATGTATTTTGTTTTTGTATTGTAATATATATATATATATATATATATATATATATATATATATATATCTTTTTTCCACATTTTTAAGAAGTCCTAAAAAGTGTGTAAATGACATTGTAAATAACAGAAGAGAGGACATACCCCATGATAATTTTAATTGATTTATTAGGAAAATTGAATATCTTAGTGTGCTTTAGAGGTAAAAAAAAAAAAATCTTAAGGGGGCTAATAATATTACAAATTGTAAAAAACAAAACAAAAAAAACTGCTTTTATTCCTGCAAGCTTATTTTAAATAATCCAATAATATTTTACAATATTATTAAAATACTGTGAAAATGTCCTTGCCCCTTTAAACATAACTTGGGAAATACTTGGGGAGAACAGAACCTGGGAAGAACAGAAATTTCACAGGGGAGCTATTAAGACATTGAGTTCTCTTCAACTTGTTTACCAATAAACATTCATTTCGGAGTGAGCTATATTAGAAATTTACAACAAAGTCATAATTTTTACTACTGGAAATGTAAACAGTAATTGAATATGTAGCAGCACCTCTTAGTGAAAAATCTGAAAAACAATTAATATGTAAAAGGCAGCGAAGAGTTTTGTGATTATTGGTGCACATGTAAACAGTCAATATTATATGTCTGTTTTAGATATTGCTGTCAAACATTTTTGTCAAAAAAAAAAATCAGTCATAGGATTTTTGTTTCACGTTGTGTTTTCAGATTCCTCAGGTTTTACTAAGACTAAAAAAGTACCCTCAAGGAGAGAAGACGCAGGTACAGTTAAGCTGTTTATCTCATTTTGCCCTATAGAATGTTAAGTATTTTGGCTCAAACCTCGGATGTCAATCTGCATCATCATAAATGTCCATTTACTCCATCTGTTTGTGTTTGTCAGGATTTTACAGAGGATGTCAATGTGGCTTTTGAATATCTTCTGAATCTCACTCCTCTGCTGGATAAAGCCGATCAGAGATGCAAGTATGTAACAACCACTACCTGTGTTAATTATTATTTGCTGAATCACAGAAAATTGGAAATGATTTGTGTGTATAGAAACCCGAAATATTTTTATTCAGAATGGCTGGCTGCATGTTTATCATGCTTATATTAAATTTAATTAATGTTAATTTAATGCAGTATTACTTACTC
>CAIGQW010012936.1:6588141-6598319 GCA_903798125.1 Danio choprae | reverse complement strand
TTTTATTTTTTTATTTTTTTATTTTTTTTATTTACTGCCACTTTTGAGAATTTTCTTTTAAATTATAATAATTGTAGATTTATTTTTGCTATAATTTACACAAATATATTAAGCAGCACACCTGTTCTGCATATTTGCAGATTAGTTTACAATACCGTAGCACTACCTTTTCTAATTCTGTCTAGTTTTTCACCATGAGCACACATAAATCTGGCAATCAACTTAACCTTATCTACACAAGACATTGCACTTTTGACAAAGTCACAGTTAAAGCATTGCTCATTTCAGACGGCGAGGGCTATGCGATTGCGCAAAGGCTTTGCCAGACCATACGCATGCGCTTCACGCACTCTGCTAGTTGGAGTCTTACCTCACCAGCAGATCATTCAGGGTTGCCTGATGAGGAGAGGCATCCAAAGCTCAGCAGCTGGCCACTGGTGTTCCTCATGGATCTGTTTATGGTCCCCTACTATTTTCTATTTACACCACATCACTGGGAACCATCATCCAATCACATGGTTTATTTTATCATTATATTGACGACACAACTCTATCTTTCATTTGATCCTGATGACCCCACGGTAGCTGCAAGGATCTCGCACTGCCTGGAAGATATCTCAGCTTGGATGAAAGACCATTACCTACTGCTTAACCTGGCAAAAACTGAGTTCTTGTCTACCCAGCAACTTCACACATTCAACATAATTTCTCAATTCAGCTAGGATCATCCATGATTACCCCATGTAATTTGGTAAAGAATCTTGGGGTGATCCTGGAAGATCATCTGTCCTTCAAAGAGCACATTGCTAACAGAGCATGATCATGCAAGAAAAATCAAACCATGCTGCACAACTCTTAGTCCAAGCTCTTATCTTGCCAAGGCTGGACTACTGCAATGCTCTTCTACTCCAGTCTTGCACCCTTAAACTTCTAAGGGTAAACTTCTAAATTCTAGGAGCACAAACAGTTCCTTTGTATAATTAGCACTTCCTGGACACCCATGACATGTGGAGTCCCACAAGGCTCAATTCTGGCACCTCTCCTGTTCAACCTTTATATGCTCCCACTGAGCCAAATAATGAGAAAGAACCAAATCTCCTACCACAGCTATGCTGATGACACTCAGATCTGCTTAGCCTTACTGCCTAATGACTACAGCCCCATTGACACCCTCTGCCAATGCATTGATGAAATTAATAGTTGGATGTGTCAAAACTTTCTTCAGTAATAACTGAAGTCATTGCATTTGGAAACCGAGATGAGGTTCTCAAGGTGAATGCGTACCTTGGCTCCAAGGGTCAAACAACAAAAAATAAGGTCAAGAATCTTGGTGTGATTCTGGAGTCAGATCTGAGTTTCAATAGACATGTTAAAGGAGTAACTAAATCAGCATATTATCATCTCAAAAACATTGCAAGAATTAGATGCTTTGTTTCCAGTGAGGACTTAGAGAAACTTGTTCATGCTTTTATCACTAGCAAGGTGGATTACTGTAATGGACCCCTCACTGGCCTTCCCAAAAAGACAGTCAGACAGTTGCAGCTTATCCAGAACGCTGCTGCCAGAATTCTGACCGGAACCAGAAAATCAGAGCACATCACGCCTGTTCTCAGGTCTTTACACTGGCTCCCAGTTACATTCAGAATAGATTTTAAAATATTACTACATGTCTATAAATCACTAAATGGCCTAGGACCTCAATACATTACAGATATGCTCACTGAATACAAACCTAATAGATCACTCAGATCTTTAGGATCATATAAACTAGAAATTCCAAGAGTTCAGTCAAAGCAGGGTGAATCCGCCTTCAGCTACTGCGCCACCCGCTGCTGGAATCAGCTTCCAGAAATGATCAGATGTGCTCCAACATTAGGTACATTCAAATCCAGACTTAAAACACAGCTGTGCCTTTACTGAATGAGCACTGTGCTACGTTTGACAGATCGCACTATTATGTCTTTCTTTTCTTTTTCATTCTTTTTTAACACATTTTTATCTTATTATTTATATTATTATTTATATTTTTTTTATACTTCTCTCTTTTATTCCTGTTTATTCCAGCACTTTGAATTGCCACTGTGTATGAAATGTGCTATATAAATAAACTTGCCTTGGCTTGTGTATTGCCTCTTGTTGAATCGCTGAATTCCTCCTCAATTGTAAGTCTCTTTGGATAAAAGCATCTTCTAAATGACTAAATTTAAATGTAATGCTACACACTAAGCTTAGAGGTAAGGGTCCCACTGAAATCTCATACGTTTCAAGGGTATTCTTGTAACCACTTGCAATATCTTTGACTCTCTCACTGTCACTCTCTCTCTCTTTCTCATCCTCTTTAGTGTGGTGATCATGAGCTCTATCTTGGAGCACATGTGTGCTGATGTGTTTCAACAGACAGGACTGTCTCTGCGACCAGCAGTCGAGGGTCAGGAGCCTATTCCCTACCGGAACCTCCTCCCGGCTCGCCAACCCATCCGACAGGCTCTGCAGTCCCAGTTCAGGAAGGTTCTGGAGAAGGGCTGGGTGGACTCAAATGCATTTCATCTCTTTGAGAACCTGCTACATATGGGAGGGGTGTTCTGGTTTACCAACAACCTAGTTAAGGTAAATGTGTACAGGTTTTTACTGATGAAGTTCCCAATATATTGATGGCAGATTTTTTTTCTTTTAGTGGTAGAAAAAAAGTAAATGGCAGTAATGAGAAAACATCAGTTAAGAAAGCATGAGATTATAGTGCTCTGCAAATGTTTGCACAATCTCTGCTTCTTAAATCTCCAGGCACAATCGTTTTTATTTACATAGCACTTAGATTGCCTAAAATCAAGCAGTTTTGCAAACAGTGTCTGTTTAACCCTTTATAGGGCACTCATTGAAATATTTATTGGAAAAACCCTGAAGTGCTTCCCTGAAGACTTTTGAACTTTTAAGACAACAAAATATGTAAATATTATGTTGTAATAAATGTCAGTGAATATATGGTTTCTCACCTGATGAAGGGTTAAATTAAAAATGCAGCTTTAAATTATCTTGTAAATAAGCTCTCCAGTGTTTGTTTGTACTGATATTCACATTTTGAAATCCCAAACAAACTCCAAAGCAACTTCATTTTGTCTTTATTTTTTGTGTGGAAATTATGTCACAGCAATTCGTTTACTGATTTATCTTGAAGTATATTTGGGCTTTAAAGGGATGGTTTACCCATTTACTCTCTTTTTACTTATTTAAACGCAAAATAAAATATTTTAAAGAAAGATGAAAACCTGTAACCATTGACTTCCATTATAGTATTTATTTTTCCTACTATAGATTCCACAGGTTTTCAGCTTTCTTTCAAATATCTTCTTTAGTGTTTAACTGCATAAAAAAACTCATAATGGTTTGGAACCACTTGAGAGTGGGTAAATAATGAGTAAATTAAATTTTCGGTGAACTATTAATTTAAGGATTATGGGAAATGAATTATGCTTAGCATCAGACATCATCATATTTTCTGTTCTTGTCTTATAGGAACTCCTAAAGGAGACGCGTAAGGAGTGGGCGTCTCGTGTGGTGGAGTTGCTATATAGTATTTTCTGCCTGGACACACAGCAAATCACTCTCACCCTACTGGGTCATATTCTGCCACGTCTCCTCACTGACCCTGCACACTGGCACAGCCTGGCAGACCCGCCCGGTAGAGCCCTTGCAAAGTATGACATGCAAACCTTTTAAAAAAAATTATTATTATTAGCAATTTGCATTAAAAGAATTTCTAATAAACACAAATTAAATGCATGTAGTCACCATTAAATCAAAATAGATCATTCTTACTGTTAATGGAATATAATTTTTATATATTTTATATAACATTTATAATATTTGCATACTTTTTTTACGATACTGAATTAGTGCAATAATTAAATGTAACTGGTGGGCCAATTAGGATGACCTAAAAATATTTTAAAATAATAACAATAATTAAATAATCTGTAAAATAATTAAAAAAGGTCTAAATGCATCTGGTTGTTGAAACGTGTATGTAAATTTTACTCCTCCCATAATGTAAAAAAGAATTAACATGTTAGAGCGTGTTATGTGCTTTATTAGCCTACATAAAGATCTACAGCGCTAATGCAAAACGAAAGACAACATCAGATGAAAGTTTGCGATATTTGTAAAAAAAAAAAAACAAAAAAAACTAATCGTTTCATTCTATTTTTGACCAGTCATTATTTAATAAATGATTAAATTAGAATGTTAAATTGATATCAAATGAAAGCATTATGCACCTGTGTCAAAAGAGGACACAATTTGCCTTATGTAAAGGGGATCCTTCAAATATTATATTTTACTTTGACTCAAAAAATGTTGAGTACCATTGCAGTGGCATCATAGAAATTGTAAAATTCTACTTTGTGATTACTAGTTTCATGAATTGAAGCATAGTCTATTTTGTGCCACATTAGACCATTAGTGCGCCCCATTTATACAAATTTTCAGTAATGCTGACATCTATATCCTGTTACTGTTCATCCTATTATTCAAACCAATGGCAAAACCCACGTCATTGTGTACCTGTGCTAATATGGAATGAGAAGTATTACTCTCACCCAGTGGCTTTACATACTTTGATGGTTATTTTTTGATCGATTATTTCTTGCCTATAAGGGTTGATTCATGTATTTAAAGTGTGTTTATTTATGAATGGACCTCAGTTCTTTACTCAAGTTCCTCTTTTGATTTGCTTTTTGTCCATTTGCTTCCTTTTTTCAGTATGAGATTTAAAACGGACATCCGTTCTGATGAATATCACGCCTTAGTTTCTCTTCTCAAGATTTAGATATGGTCAAACACCCTTGTCGACAGACTTTGTCTGGGTGAACTGCTTTGATACCATTTTAAAGGTGCCATATACTTCATTAGTTTACTAAGTTAAATTGTTCTCTGATATCTACATAGTAGGTTCATGGCTTCGGCAAGCTCAAAAAACGGTTTTATATGCTCATTTATTATTCCATAAAATACCCCTAGAATCAAAAGGTTCATGATTGACCATATATGGTTTGTGTCATGAATATTAATGAGCAGTACTTTAATGTGCAGCTCTTACAGACAGGCTCGCACATATAGCATGATGTATGCTGGACCCGGTCAAATATAAACCCAATCAGAGTAACTTTATTCTATTTTGCTAACCAGATCTGTTGTGTATAAAGGCAAAATTTTAATTAATCTTGACAAAAGAGAGGAATAGAGATGTATCGTGTTGTATTTTGATGATAAATTGTCAAAGAAAACAGCCAGCAATTAGTATCAACCTATGCATGAACATATGACAGTTGAGCTAAGTGATTTTGATATGATCCTGCATGTCTGTTGAAACATATGCACCAAATTTCACAACAAACACAATAAATTAACAAAAGATGCAATTAAACGTACCTTATGCCTCTTCAGAGTGGAGATGAATGAATGTATAATCTGCAAATCTTGCATTTTGCGTTCTGAAGCGATTTTGAACATGTCTTGTGCTGTCGTTGCCCAATAAGTTAGTAAACAATTTGGGGCTCGCATTTCCAAAATAAACGTCCCACTTACATAGTAAATTAATTATAAGCTTAAAAATAACTAAGGGAGGGGAAACTATCATTGTTTTCTCACTAGAAAATGTTGGCTTATCAAACGCAGCGCCAGAGGCGTGCATATTAATGATCTCAGAGCTACATATGAGTCTGTGTTCTTTTGATGACGTGGCTGCTCGTCCGATCCAGATGAATGACCTAAAGTAGGCATACATGCAAATGATAAGGGCATAGCCAGTGAGTCTCGTCACAGTTTGTTTTGTGTTGGCTCATTGTAGCTCATGGTTTTACACTCGTGGAATTTACATGAAAACCATGAAACAGTGGTCTCTGAGGCTCACGGTATGCCCATTTCCATATACTGATCTCTTATTATTCTACTATGCTTTGGTATACCCAGATTGAGATTGTTAATCTCAAAGCCAATAGTTAAGAATAAAAGCCACAAATGTTTTTTTTATTTATTTGTTTTTATTTAGTGAGGTCTTTGATAAAATGTCTCTGTATTTTTTGTGTAGGTTGTCAGTGTGGTGTGCTCTCAGTTCTTACTCGTCTCATCATAAGGGTCAAGCCTCAGCACGGCAACGCAAGAGACACCGTGAGGATATAGAGGTCAGTTATGCTGTTGTTCACACAGCCGGTGTTAACGGAACTTTGACAGGTTAAGCACAATAAGCTTAGAAAGAGTACACAATTAGTCTCTTTTGTGCTGACTATTGGCAAGCATATCATCCATCTTTGAATGTCATTCACATGGTAATTAACCACACTAGCTTCTTAATAACAGTAAATTGGTCTTGAAAGCAGAGTGGATATAGGCTGCAAATTTCCATAGATTTGACACAACCACCATATAAATCAAAACCGCTTTCTTTATTTCACTTGTGTCCAGTGTCTGCTATCAGGATCTCAAGTACTATTGCTTGCGTTTTTTTTTAAATCATTGAAATTTCATTGAAAGGATAATGCAAGCAGGTGACACGGATCTGATTTTCTCAAAACAAGTGCACAAAATCAACATGCGTATTATGTGTGTATACCTCATGCTTTTTTTAAATTAACTTTAGCTCACTCTATGTTCTTTCATTGGTTGCAGGACTACACCAGCCTGTTCCCTTTGGATGACACACAACCATCTAAACTGATGCGTTTGCTGAGCTCCAACGAGGACGAGAATTCTATGCTGTCCAGTCCAGGTCATATCCTGCCTGCATCACCTACCAAAACTGCATTAATATGATATAATGCTCAGCACTGCGCCCGAACTTCCCTCTTAGGGTTAATATGCTATTGGTATCTATTAGTCAATCAAGAAATTGCACATTTCGTGTGCTGTAAAAAAACCCGCATATGCTGCAGTAATTTTAAGTTGTTGGTTTTGCTGAAAAATCCCCACAAATATGCAACATGGCTTGTATCAGTGTAGAGCTTCCTGTGGCAGTATCGCTCGATTAAACCCTTGACACAAGAACTGAAAAATACATACAAGCAAAATTACAGAAGACAATGCAGAAAACATTGTTGTCCGTTCTGCTTATCACCAAAACGAAATTTGTCTTTAACACTGGGGACATAAATACAACCATATATCAATTAGAAGGAGAAAAAAAATACACATAACACACAAGAAGACAACCACATACACTTTTTTAAATTTTATTTTAACCCCAAACATTCTACTACACATGATCACATTCAAACAATGATCCGATTTAGGACAACAACCGCAATTGGGACAAATGAGGATTTGAGCATTATAAGCATTTCTTCAGGCTCTAGGAATTTTTTGTCCTGATGGTAACATTTCATAAGCTGAGTGGAGGGGATGTGTATGATCTTTAAAAATCGCAAATGCTGTTTTTTTGAAAGTCGTCAAATGAAATCTGCAGTGAATGATGTTTGTAACCGGTTATGTTATTCGCCTGATTGATCATTTTTAAATGAAAAAGGAACGTTTTGTCATTTACTCACCCTTTACTTGTTTCAAACCTTTACCTGTTTTCTGGAAGATATTTTGAAAAGAGCTGGAAACCTCTAACCATTGGTTTGCATAGCACATTTTTTCCAACTATGGATGTCAATGTATACAGGATTTTAGCTTTTTTCAAAGTATCTTCTTTTGTGTTAAACAAGATTTTTTTTAAAAATCATAAAGTTTTAGAACTTCTTGAGGGTGAGTAAATAGTGAGTACATTTTCTTTTTTGGGTAAATCATATCTTTAATTTCCTGATAACACTTTACAATAAGGTTGTGTTAGTTAATGCATGAACAAACAATGAACAATACATTCATCACAGTATTTGTTCATGTTAGTTAACATTAGTTCATGAACATACAGTTGTTCATTGTTAGTTCATGTTAACTCACAGTGCATTAACTAATGTAAACAAGCATGCATTTGAATGTTACTAATACATTAGTAAATGTTGAACCATGATTAACAAATGCTGTACAAGTATTATTCAGTATTAATTCATGTGAGTAAATGCATTAACTAATAAAACCTTAGTGTAAAGTATGTCAATTTCCTTAACTCTATAAATCATGATACTAAAATGACGTGAAAGGAAACAATGTAATCCTTTTGACAAAATATTTGACAAATCTGAAATCAAAATCTAAAACAAGTCCATAACACCAAATTAGCTTAAATAACTTAAAGCTTAAGTTTACCTCACAAAAAAAGACACTTATTATGACCAGTCTGTCACTTTCACTAAAAAAGGAAGAGCTAGAAATGAAAGTTGGTTTTATTAATAAAGTGAACCGAGAAAGGGAAGTTAACAAGACTTGATTTTATTGAAATCTGCTTTGATGGCTATTGGAACTTAGTACTCATTTCTGTTTTATGATTTCTACAAAGGTACAGCTTTTCTGTCGATAAGAACGGACACACTCAAAGTAACTGATGTTATGTTCTGTAGGTGACCGTTCCATGAGCAGTTCGCTGTCTGCCTCTCAGCTCCACACCGTCAACATGAGAGATCCTCTCAACAGAGTGCTGGGTTTGTTCTGATTTTCTCCTGATTGTGTAGATTAAATATCATGGTTACAATCTTGCACCTCAGTACCATAACCATCATTGCATCACACTCTCTTATAGACTGTGCAGTATAGTCAAAAGCAATTCTTGTCTTTTTTTTCCCCCCTTTCTAGCAAATCTCTTCCTGTTGATTTCATCTCAGTTGGGGTCTAAGACAGCAGGCCCTCACACACAGTTTGTTCAGAGCTTTGTTGAGGAGTGTGTGGACTGTTCAGAGCAGGGCAGTCGTGGCAGCATCCTGCAGTTTATGCCCTTTACCATGGTGAGGGACTCATTTTGTGTGCATACTCACACACACATACACAGAGAGAAACAAACTTGAAACCTACTTTGGATAAAAGCCTCTGCTAAATGTAGATATGCAAATGCTGCACGCAAACACACACGAAGATGATGAAAGTGATGAGAACATCAGTTAAGAAGGCATCTGAAGATAGACATATGAATATGTTTGCATAAGCTGGGTGCCAATAGAGCATACTTGTTCATTAGTTGCTTCAAACCAAATTTAGTACATAGTGTGACTATTATTGGAGGCAAATATATTTTTGATAGAGTTACATGTCATGCATTTGTGTATATGTTCTCTTGGTTTGTGCTTAAATTCCAATAATCCTGATGAAATGTAATTAAACAATAATAATGTTTCTATTTTTAACCATTTTTTTTATTTGGTCTTCTCAGATTTCCGAGCTGGTGAAGCTTCAGTCACTGGCTAAACCTAAAATTGTGCTGTCCATCACAGACCTAACCCTTCCTCTGGGCCGGAGAATGGCAGCTAAAGCCATCGCTGCTCTATAGAGGGCATTCGCTTCTGTGTGGTTTTGAGGAATGTTTTTCTTCATTATCTACATTCTCTTCCAGTAACCATTAAAGGTATGATGCAGCATTTACGTCTGAAGGACAGCTCAGTGTTAGTTCTGATTTGACATATGTGGGCACACCTGTGAATCGAAACTCCACACATTAATTTACCCTTCATTCCCAGCGATCAGATGTGAAAGCAAAGAAACATTGTGATTTAATGTTATACGTATTTGTTATCACAGTTCATGCATTATTGCCTTAAAAACTTTGTGTTTTTTTATAAACGATGCCTGAGATTTGGATTTCCTTCAAATTATGAAAACCCAACCTTATGTATTTTTACTAAAATGGCAATAAAATGTTCAAATAGAGATGCCATTTCTCTGTTTCTTTTATTCAGTTTGAATTTGGTTTTATATGGTGCACAGAACATCTCTCAGTAAACATGAGCAAATGTGTTTGTTCAGCAACACTTACGCATAATATTTCCTCAGACGGTTCAGATGATTAGAAATAGCGGCCTTGTGGTTGATTTGTGATGTTAGATTTTTATCTGGAGGAGCAAATGATAGGAGGTGTATTTTAAAAGTTGACAACTTTACAAACTGCACATTAAAGGTATTTTATTGGAGGAATAAAAGGTTTACTAAACGTTTACATCATATATATGCTTGGATTTTAGCAGGATTATTAAATATATTTAAGAAGGAGCCTTTCTCAAATATCAGTCACAGTCAAAACTTTGCACACAGTTTACTACCAA
>CAIGQW010012936.1:6576249-6587741 GCA_903798125.1 Danio choprae | reverse complement strand
TGTGTGTGTGTGTGTGTGTGTGTGTATAAATATATACGTGTATGTATGTGTAAATGTATGTAGATACTAAACTAAAAGTATCATTCAAAATGTTTCATTCTGGTGCGAGTCAGCAAATAATCTGCTTGTCAGAAACTAAAGAAGGCTTGCATTACTGGAAAATGCCAGTGCATGATCAAATGGAAAGCAATACCATTCAAGAAACCAAAGAACTATAAAAATAGAGGTTGTTTCATCATATCCTCTGTGTCAATAATGTCCTTGTTAACGTCAAGGAATGACCACAGTGTCAGAGGGTACCCTAATTTGGTCACACTTTACAATAAAGTTTTGTTAGTTAATGTTACTGTAACCTATTGCTAATGTTAATGTAACTGTTACTAATGCATTATTAAAATCCAAAATGCTGGTTGAATGACATTAGTTCATGTACTGTGAGTTAATATCAACTAACAATAAACGATCCTTTTTTTTTTTTTACATAAACTAATGTTTACAAAGATATATACTTGAACATGTATTGTTCGCTGTTTCTCCATGTAAATACAGTAACTAACATTACCAAATGGAACCTTCTTGTAAAGTTTTAGCCCTACTTCGGTATTTTTTTGTTAACATGATGTTATTAAATGATATTTTGTATCTCAGTTCAAGTAAAGTTGGACTTGAAGAAATGCTTTAAACGCTTTAGTTTAAATAACAATTCCTACCATTTACTACTGGCTTATTGCCTGCTTAATATTAAGATTTTAACTGTTTATTATATTATACAGTATGATTATAGTGTGATCTTATTGTACGTCCCTACGTCCCTATTGTACGTGTGATCTTATTGTACGTTACTAACTTTAAATAAGCAGCTAATTAGTAGTTTGAGCTAAAAGTCTTAGTAAGAGTTTTGTTAATAGCATAAAAATTAATGCATTAAAAGAAATCGTGACTTTTACTGCAGTATTATTTTATTAACTAGGGTATCTGTTATTTAACTTGAGCATCAAATTACTTCATTGCCAAGTGCACTCTTTATAATTTCTGGAAAAAACTAATGTTGGAGACAGAAGCGTACAAAAAGATCTGCAATATGCATTTGATGTGAAAGTAATAAATTAAACATTGTATTATAAGTTATAGTATGCAGATGCAGATCAGAGTAAAACTAAACTAGATATGAAATGGAGTATAAAACACATTTTGTCAGCACTTCCCCGGTCTTGGTAAAATAGTTTCACTATTAAAACGTTACATGACATTTTGGTCACACTTTATTTTAAGGTACAATTCTCGCCATTAACAATTAAGCAAGACCGTCAGTACTCAGTAAATAACTAATTATCCATGCAAAAGGAAAAGACAATTATTTTAAATTATTTGGCTAATAATTTTGTCTTCAGCTATACACACAAGATGTCCAGCATCTGTTATTTTCTAATCATTTGTCTCTCCCAAAAATACCACATTAATATCTCAAATACGGAACACAAAAATGAATACAGCGATGGAAAAACAAGATACCGCAGATATACTTTTCATTAGTCATTTCTTTTTATTTCTGTCAAACATATAACAACAAACAAGGGACAAATAAATACAAATATTTGAATAAATACATAAATAAATAAGTTACGTTATTAAATGGTACATACTAAACTGATTCACGGGTTCTGATTTACATAAAAAAAGATATAAATAAAACAAGGACCTACAATCACATGAAATGAGTAATAAAAACAGTATAGTTCTCACAGAGATCAGGAGATTAATCTAATGACAGTGATCTCATTTTAAAACTTATGAGATGTGGTCATGTGCTTAATAAACTACCTTTAAATAGACTGTATAACAAGTATTTCACTTATAAGCCCTTATTTATAAAGCATTCGTAACAATCAGGAGGAGTACAGTGATTTTGGCATGGTTTGAGAGAAGCAATGAAAAACTTTGATTATTATTAACACTCTTTAGGGAACCCAATTTGGTATGATTTATAACCGATTTTTCTAAGAGCGATATGTGACCCATGACTAGGGCCAGACAGAATCTGCGGACGTTTTATGCTATTTCTGCTGAGAATTTTGTACAAATCTACGATTTTATGCGGAATTATTTTGTGAGTATCATAACTAAAAACTTAATATATGAAATAAGAAATAGTACCTTTTAAACTTTTATTTAATGTTTACAATGCAAATCCATCTAGATCCACTAAGTCCATCTAGATCCACTTGTTTTGGTAAACAAAGCAAGTCTCTTATATAATATCTCTACTAAAAGACAGAAAATATTACTTTATGAACGGTATTGTAAATAAATCAAATGAACACTTTCATATTAGTCAATATTATTACTGAAATTAATAAAAACAAAACTGAATAAATATAAACTTACACACATTTACACAAGTAAAAAAATAGACTCAATGATGGGCTAAAAATCTGCGGATTTCTGCGCGCGCAGATTCCGTGTGGGTCTACCCATGACCACAAAACCTTATGTTGCACATCTAGACTTTAGTTATGGCCATTATGTCCCATAGCCATAGTCAATATTAGTAATAATAATTGTTATTAAATGATCAAATTTTATTTTATTCCGAAAAACCATAAGAATATCAAGTCAAGATCATATTATCAAAATCATGTATTAAGGTATTGTGTAAACTTCCTACTGTAAACGTATCAAAAATACATTTTCGGTCAGAAATGTGCATTGCTAAGTACTTGATTTAAACTGTTTAAGGACGATTATCTCAGTGTTTTTCTTTCTGCTCTATCATCAGATTCCAGATGTTCAAATAGTTGAATTATCTCAGCCAGTTCAGCTTCAGGTGATCTCAACTTACGAAAAACCGCACACGACTGGTTTTTGTGGTCCAGGGTATGTATACGTCTATAAAAGAGCCATGTTAATCGACAAAATAAAATAAAAGCATTAGATCTCATCACATGCATAGCTTATTTGATGGTACTATAAGTCATTTTCAAAAACATGGCCTGACTTCATCCTGCTGCAGTTTAAAGGAGCTCAAGAATAAATAATATATCCATAAACAATAATAAATAAGACGTTAAATAAATAAACACTAAATAAATAATCAGTTAATAAATACACAAAATACAAACAATAGAGTACAATCGTCCAGCAACTAATAAATCCCCTTTGTTCCTCTCTGCCAAGAACGCATTGACAGTTTTTCATTACTATTATTATTTGGTTGTCGCTTCACCATGTTGCATCTTATCACTGTCAAACCCAAAGTATACTTCAGTTCAGTTCTTTTTTCTCAACTATACATACTCTATAGAGTACGAATACTTTTTCTTCATAGAGAAATTGATTTTAAATGGAAAAAGAAAGTAATTTCTGAAACGGAAGTATACTTTGGGCTTAACAGACTAGACCGCTCATATGCCAGCTGCATTCACACAGAGCTGCACAGTGCTAGGGATCTCTGAGATAGACATGTCGGTGGTCATACTACGGATGCTGAGGATCCTCTGAAGGACCTCACAGCTGAAGTCCCGCAGCTGCTGCAGGATGAGGTGAGCCGTGGCCTGAATCTTGAATTCACTGGTCAGATTGGGCTTGAAGCTCTGGGACTGCTCTTCTGCTGTCAGTGCTGAAGGGGTAAATCCTGACTGATTCTGCAGCTGTTGAAAATACACAAATACACGAAGTAAGCAAAGCTAAATAATATTGGTTGCACTTTATTTTGCAGTATGTTAACAGTACTTGCATTGAAGACCTATGGATATTCTGGGCTTTAAAGGGATAGTTCAAGTGAAAATTCGATCAACATTTTCACAGAATTTTAACAGAAAAAAATGTTAAGGAAGTCAGTGGTTACTGGTTTCCAACATTCTATGAAAGAAACCGGTAACCACTGACTTCCATATCTGTTTTTTTTCCTACTATGGATGTCAGTTGTTACTAATTCCAGCCAGCACTCTTTAAAATATCTTCATTTGTGTTCAACATAAAAAGAAACTCATAAAGGTTTGGAAACACTTGAGGGTGATTAAATAGTGACCTTTTGGTAACACTTTATTTTATAGTGCCCTTGTTACATGTAAGTAGTATAGTAACAACAGTACATTTTGCATAATAACACGCAACTAACCAATAACTTGACCTAATTCTGAAAGCGCTTTATCTTACAATCCTTTTTTGCTTGTACATAATAAGTGAACATGGACCACAAAACCATAAGCATCCATTTTCAGAAATTGAGGTTTATACGGGATCTGAAAGCTAAGTTTCCTTTGATGTATGGTTTATAAGAATAGGACAATATTTGCCTGTGATACGACACTTTAAAAATCTAGAATCGGAGGGTTAAAAAAATCTAAATACTGAGAAAATCTTTTGTTTTTATGTATTTACAGAAGAAAATATACTAAATGTCTTCATAGAAGATGATCTTTATTCAATATTCTAATGATTTTTCTGCATAATAATTTTGACTTATTATATTCCCACACGTGCAACGTAAAACTGGTTTTGTATTCCAGGGTCACATATGCGCTTATCAATAGATATTACAAAAACTGGGTAATAAGCTTAAAACAACACTTAACTTAACATGAAGTTACCTATTACAACAGTTTTTCTTAAGTACACTGTTAGTACACATTAATTACATATATTTTTTTAACAGAATACATCTCTAATTGTAACCACATAGTAAGTAAATGTAATTAATTATTATCACTCTGTATTCAAATGAATAGTAACACTGTTACAAGAACACCATACAATTAAGTGTAACTGACCACTCAATTAAACATTCTTTAAAAGAAACCTGGTTTCATTTAAGGTTTAGGGATTAGGTTTAAGTGTGAAGAACATTTTTGTCATCGTGTGCCAGTTATTCTGACTTCTCATGAGATCAGTTTGACCTTCCCTATTTATATTACACTAGTTCAAACACACCACTTGACTGCCCTCCTAAGCAAGGCACTGCAATCTGATGCCAGGCTAGATTTAAATTTGGCACCACATAAAAGTGAGTTTGTTCATTTAAGCCTGGACTCAAGTTTAAATTCAGTCGTTCAAAGGAATCATTAAATGTCCTCTACTCACCTCCTCGATTAGAAGCACAAGTTCTTGAATGTCAGCTTGCAGTTCTGTCACCTGGTCAGTCTGTGACAGCATGGTTGCTTCCATGAGCTCTTTCAAAAGGTTCAGATGTAGTTGCAGCCCCTTCGCTATTTTATCAAGACAGGTATCCTGTGACAGAGAGATGTCATGGTTTATGAGCAACCCAGTTATAAATGTAAACTCTTCTCCAGCTACTATAACACGAATTTGTGTTTGCCGATGCAAAATTGTGCATCTTAGATTAACCTTTAAAAAGTTATTCACCATTGTTCTTTTTCTAAGACTGGCGAAATCTTTTTAAAGTCTGTTATGAAACATTTGACCACTCTAATTTAAGAAATCTGAAGCCTTGGCTAACTGCTATTTGGCCAAAACGGTTTTAACATGGTGGCTATGCATATGCAACAGGTCCCTTGTTTGTTAGAAAAGAAGTGTATAATACACTTCAACAGTCTGCATAGATTGTTGTATGATTCTCTGAGGCACGAAGGGTTAGGGATTTGTATATACTGTATACAGTATATTTAGCAAAACACAATGCTAATGATTAGTCATTAGTTACACCAACAATTAATCTGAAAATCTTCATAAAACTCACCAGACTGCTGATATCAGTGATGTTCTGGAGAACAGGGGCTGAGGGTATGTTATATTTCAAGTACTGCAGCTTATCTGTGCTGTCGCTCCAAGTCAGACTCTGAGAGAGAAAAGACAAGCATTTGACATGTTTAAACACGACGGGACAAATTTTCTGGTAATTGCATCAGTACATCAATCTATGGACATACCAGAGCAAAGAAAATTTGCATACAGTGACCCCAAAAAGCAATTGGTTGTCAAACAAAAAATGTGAACTACACAAAACTTTCAATTAAAACACCTTTACATGTTAATATGATTTCAAAATCAAGTATGAGAATCGTTTGTTTAGTTACCGCTAGATTTTTGCATCTAATGCAGTCATTTCAATTTCAAGAAGAGAACCAAGCATTCAGCAATGCCTCAGTCCATTGCATACTTACAGATTTCAAAATACTCAGAGCTATGAATATGAATTTAGGCAAAACATTGACGGTTAAGAACCAACTCTACAGTTGCTCACTTGACAGTCACTAGACCATCCAAATGACAAATTAATCTTTAAACAAACATATGACCAAGATCAAAATGACCAGTAAATGCTTAAGAATTAATCGCTGAAACTTTCAAATGAAAGTGGTGCACTGCACTGACTGCACTTCTAAAATGTTGTTGCACCTCAATGTCTGTATTGGTTAAAGCCCAGAAATAAACATGCTTACCTTGCTGTTTATCCATGCTGCATGAGTTGCAGGAATATCTTCTAGAGTTTTGCTGATTAAGCTGTGTGCTTGTTCAATAGTATCCTTGTTCATACTGTCCAGTTTCTGAGGGACAGGAGCAGACACAACGATCCCCACTAATGTGAAAAAAAACAGAGCCGCTGGACGAGAGAGAGAGAGACAGATGAGATTAGACGTGCGTAACGTGACGCACATCTCAAATCACACTCATGGCTTGGACATCCTGATTTCAGATAGATGCACATGATTCCAATTGACTTTATTCAATTTTTTTATGTAAATAACCTTATATTGTACATAGCATTTTATTGTTAATTAGATTACTTTACATCCATTAAATAATAATGATGATCACATAACCGTAGAATAAAATAATAATAAAATACAAGAAAATATTGTATAGAAAATGAACCAAAATCCTCAAAAAGCATTATTTCAATTAGCTAAAAAACAATATATTATAGCTTACCCTGGAAGTTCATTATTACAACAATCAAAAAGCCAATGAGCACAGTTGCCAGACTCCAGTAGTAACAAAGCCCCATCATGCTCACATTTATATATCCTGCAGGGGAAATTCCTCTTTTTTGACAATGACGTCTTGAGTAGAGATAGTCAGAGCATGGTTAAGGTTATTGATGAGTGTGCATTAAGAAACCACAGACGAACCTTAATATTTTTTTTAAGGGTCTGCTATTAAGACTAATAGCTCATCTACATTCATAAGTATATACATAAAATGTAAAAAATAATAAAAACATTATTAAACAATAATAACATTAGTAAAGAGAGAATATTGTTTACAAAATCCATTTCTACAGACACTGTGTATAAACACTTAGAATGTACTTAATGTACTTAGAATGCTTACAATAACTATAGATAATAGGTGTAGTCTGTATTTTCTTGGGTATAACTGCATGTAAGTTTCAAAAGAAGTTCCAAACCATTCCCAATTATATAAATGAACGCCAAACTAGTAAATATACTGTTTTCTTATTAATGAAACGCATTAAATAATGCTGATTAATTCAAACTGAATTTAGCTGTTAAAAATAAACAGAGTAAACTGGGAACCACGCTATATATATCGGTATGATTTTTCTTAGAATCTATACAAGACATAGTAATAGCAAACACTATTACAAATCATACATTCTAAATATTAATAATATAGATTAATCATACATTATAAATCATACATTATACATATTAATAATATAGAAAACGGAATTTAGCTGTTAAAAATAAACTAAGTAAACTGGGAACCACGCAATATATATCGTTATGATTTTTCTTAGAATCTATACAAGACATAGTTAATAAAGTGTCATAATAGCAAACACTATTATAAATCATACATTATAAATATTAATAATATAGATGCTAATATAAATAATAGTAACATTAACACAATACACTGCATGTTGCAATGCTGTGGTTCTAGGGTAACACTGCAATGTTGTTGTGACTCTTTTTACTCTACAAATTCCTCATTAGCAAATAGACACATAAAACTTCTTACAATTTATCCAGAGGAAATCACAGTCATTTAACATTTTAAGCCGTTTCAACTAAATTTAAAATAGATAATATTTTTAAAATATATTATATTATATATATATATTTGAAGAAATGTTTATTCTGTTTTATTTTTTATGACGTGGGTGTATACATTTGTTCTCATTTAAATATTGTATGACCAAAGCCTGTTGATGTTACTCTCTTTCATTCCTGTGAATTTCTCAAGTGTGTAATTTAAATACGGAAACTGGTGAGACACTCAAATACAGCAGCATTACTTTATAACATCATTCACTATAAGCAGGGGGGTTAAACGAATGCACCCCTGAAATTCCATGTCAACTTCTGCTGCCAACCTGTTGTGCAAGAAGGGTTTGACGTAAAATGGGATTTTCACTAATGATTTGATAAGCGTGAGTTAAATGCTACAACTTAACACTGTAAAGTTTTTTTCTTTCTTTCAACTGTACTCAAATGTCAGTGAAGGAAAATGTTATCTGCTTATAAATTACATCATTCATTCAAATAATTATTTTTGGCACTGAATATTGTGTTTTAATTATTGTTAGAAGAATGAACTCGTTTAAGAGAAAAGAAAGAATTTGTTAATATCCATATGATAATATGTTTATATAGATAGATAGATAGATAGATAGATAGATAGATAGATAGATAGATAGATCGATCGATCTTGAGCAGTTGAGTCAAAAATCACTCATTATTTCCTACTCTGTCATAATGACAGCAAAAACCCATGGTACAAACGCATGTTACAGGTTGTTGCGTAATAAAGCACAGGCAGAATTTCCTTCAAAGGAAGCAGACAGTAAGAGATTGTGTCAAAGAGATGAGGGGAAGCAGAAGAAAGAGTTTTTATGGAAATGAGCAATATCATATGTAAGAAATATGGTGAATAAGAATGATCGCCATCACATAATTTACAGGCTCAGTCTTTGGTTTTACCATTAAAAAAAAGATTGATCTCTTTTCATATTGAGAGAGTAACAGAAACAGGCGGAGAGCTCCATGACAGAAAAAAGAGGAAGATTGATGTTGCTAAATTCAGTGTGTTCCCACAAAACCCTCAGGCAATACATATACACTCACTCTAAAAAGTGCTATAATGATCACACATTGACACGGCATTCAGATGATGAATCTTGGATTTTCTACATTTATTTCAACAATCCAACCAGAAATATTCTGTTTCACTTGGTCTATAACAAATTATGGGGTAATCTTTGCATCGGGATCATATAGAAGAGGTTTCTAATGGAAAGATTTAAATGTGAATCGATCTCAATGTAAAGTAATGCTGTCATTTGTTATTTGATACGGGCTTACATCTGTTCCATGTGCTTGATGTATTTGATGACTCGCCTCTATGACACACTCTGTGACATCTTAATGATTTTTTTCACATGCGTGTTAAGTCTGCTTAAATATCAACCAAATCAAAATGATCAAACAAATATATTTCATACAATAGATATATAGGAAAAAGAGAAAAACAGCAATAACAATTTAAGAAGATCAAAACATTTATTTTCTTCTTCTCTTTAAGAGAATAAAAGTAGAAGCTGATCAAGAAAAGGGCTAAAGTTGTTCATCTGTCCATTCTTAAAATTCATAACCAACCTTTCATTCTCTAAGCGTTTACTGGTTGATCAACATGTGCCTAAGGAAACACCTGAGCTTGAATTGCAGTCTGCTTTGATTATACTCAACCCTTTAAAAAAAAAATAGTCTTATTTAAAGTTTTATTATTTAAAACTATAATAGTTTTAGCAGCACCGTAGGTTCAGAAAAGAAGCTTTTGGAGCCATCTGTTTGAAGTGTGGGTCCTATAAATCAGATCAGCAGGTTTTTTTTGTTTTTTTTGAAGCAACAGTACCCTGGTACCCTAACTGAAAACGTTTTCAATCAATCAATCAATCAATCAATCAATCCATCAATCCATCAATCCATCAATCAATCAATCAATCAATCAATCAATCAGTCAGTCAAACACAAAAAATAAACCATATGCCAATGAATTACAAAGGATAAATTGTTATGACCAGGATATGCTTAATATATCCACATGAAATGGTCTGCACAGAGTCCAGACCTGAATATTATAGAGACAGTGTGGGATCACATGGAACGATGAGGCCTGATATTACACAGCACATTATTTCATAAAACTTCAGGACAGTCTCCTCAAAAACACTGGCTTTCGTTTGAAGAAGAAATTTTATTCTCAAAATTGTTATTATTATTTTTTGCAGTAAGTGCACCATTATGCCATGATTCTTCATTTATATTTCACGCTTTTTTAAATTGTAGTTTTACTTTTTAGACAGTGATAGATTGATTGAAAATTAAGAGACATTTTAAAAAGTGTCATTTTCAACATATAATGTAGTGGTTATAGGTCCCCTGAAAATCTCATGTTATAAAGTAGTTTAGTAGACTTGTCTGGACATGTTGTTTCACAACATTTAATACAGCAACTTGTTTATAAATCAAATCTGGCTGGATAAGAGTGTGGTCAGCTTAAAATAACATAAATACGATGTAAGTGGAATCGAAAGTGTCACAGTAAATTTAAATTGTACTTCAGGTATTAACCTAGAGAGGGCGATGTTGTTCATAGAATAAAAAAAGTCTGAAAGTGCAAGAAAGTAATGTCCTGATAGTCCCCTTTAGGTATTTTGTTTTCTGTAAATAACTTTGTAACTACATGTCATCTTACAGTTATTAGTGTTATTGCAAACTTCTGATAGCACTCTTTTTTGGATGGTCCCCCAACAGACATTTACAGACTGTTAATAGCTTTACAAATTATTTTTATTGACCCTAACAGTCTAATACTCTATTATTGTATAAGAGTTCATTGACGTAGTTGTAAAATTCATGACACAATAAGTTGAATATATACAATATAGATAAAATATTTAGAATACTATGTCATCTGAGACCATATATATTAAAGGCATTATGGATAGTTTTCAAAAGACAATGATGACGCATAACGGTCATCAGCATCTTATCCTTGGAGGTTTTTAATACTTAGTTGTTGTTTTTTTAAACATATGTACATTTATAAAGCTATACTTTATGTTATGACATCTTTACATCAAATAACAAAAAAAAAAAGAAGCAAATTACCGCTAACGCAAGGTGTTTTGCAGCATCTATGGACTGGGCTGTAAATTTGACATTGTTCTCACTTCTGGCTGCTGTTATCAGTCTGACACAATTTTTATGAGAAACCTGGAATTTTCCATGTACATCCCACTAAGCAATTTTGTATCTAATGGAAATCTAAACAGACGGCTTGGGTAAAACAATTAGACAGACATCACATGTGTAGCAATTTATTCCTGTTTAATTGATGACTAGTCTAGTTTTGGACTATTCTCAAAGTCTATTAGATATTTGGGCGTCTATTAGATGTCTACTAGTATTTTAAAGATAAAAAAGTGCTTGCTGGCTAACCACAACAAAACATTCTGCACTTTTAAAAATATCTTCATAAGATAATACATTAGAGTATTACCTAAG
>CAIGQW010012936.1:6550225-6560354 GCA_903798125.1 Danio choprae | reverse complement strand
TTTCTTTCTTTCTTTCTTTCTTTCTTTCTTTCTTTCTTTCTTTCTTTCTTTCTTTCTTCTATATTAACCTAATGCTTGTGAGCTCACCTGAATTTTAGCTGACTAACGGAGTGATCTGTCTTATTATCTAATGGCTACATACCCAGATGCCAACACAATTACAATTACGCACATATTAAAATGACTTTGTAGGCATCACATTAGATTTTGGACTATTCTGATGAATTCCATGACATATCCATCAAAGACTTTTGTATATGATAAATATATACTTCTAAACTTGTGGGTGTGACTTCAAGATTTGAAGCTATTAAATCACACAAGAAAGGCTGAGGTCACACAGGCTGAGGTCGATTTTAACTGATTTATCTTGGCAGACATTCTGAATCATTCTTCCTGGCACTCCACATAAGAAACTGAACAAATACAACTATTGTATGTAACATACAAAAGATCCAGTTTAACAGTGCAAACACACCATGCGGTGGTCAACATATTGTCTCATTATCTTTAAGATTTATAGTTCTGAAACATTTTAAATATTCTGCCCATCCCCCGCTAAGAACGACTTTAACAGTGATTTATCTTACTTGGCTGATCACAAAAATAACAAGCCAACCTGATTTGTCAAGTCACAACGTCATTACTGCTGCAGAACTCATTAAAATACTCTGTGCTCCCATAAAAACCTAGCCACTGAGAATCAAAGCAAACTGCAGTGCTTTTTTCTTTTTGCCCAGTTTGTATACTATGTTTACTGATACACCTGAAAAATCATTGATGCATGCAAGAATGTGTTGCTCTGTAAAAATTTTATGTTTCCTGCAGGGACAATAACAGCACTTTTTGTAAATACCCAGTAGGACGAGTGCTTTAAGCTCCATGCGTTGCCTGCCAAATGGGGATCTGACTGAGAAAAGAAAAAAGACAACGCCTCCTTTAAAAGCGTGCCGAGCAGACAAACCTCTTAGTCAAGATGAGCCTCAAGCTTGGCCATTTCTGAATCAATTATTCATCTGAATCGGATTAGATGGCCCCTGTGATTTCCCTTCTTCTGTCTCTAGCCATCCCTGTCCATCAGCATGTCTGTAGAGGGTTTCTGCCTCTGCATGATATGTTTCACATTTTCTAGTTGTGGACGATTGACCACTGGCCAAGAAGGATCCTATATAAGATTTTCTTTGTGGTTCTTTGGGAGGGTACTGATCAATCCTGAGTAGTAACTTGTTGTCTTTGATTCAATGGGTACAAAGACATTATTCTTTCTTTTCCAAAAGGTTTAATCAGATTTATTCTTTACAGACAGGTTGCCCAGTGTGCCCATTACCATTTGGCAGCCTGAGAAGCTTCCCCCACATCTCATGAGCACTTGGTCTGGTGCTATACCACAGTGCTGATGGTGGAAGACTCCTCAGACTTGCCCTGCCTGCTGGGCAGAGACTTGAGATACTCCAGGTGGCGCCTGGCATCTTCCTGATTGTGTCTCACATAGTAGACCAGGTAGGAGATGACCATGGTGAACCATCCAAACATGGTCACCAACATGGCCACATCCGTGGTCTTTTTGAGCCCCACACACAGGTCCAGGTCTTTGGCCAGCAGGAAAGGCACACCTTGGGCTTCAGAGTCTGAGGGTTCAGATGTCTGGCAGACAATACCAGTCAAAGACACTGCCTCTAGGTCCAGGCGTGGAAGGGCTGTCTGCAGTCTGCAGTCACAGTGCCAGGGGTTTCCAGTGAGGTTGGATCTTGCTCTAACACTTTCAAAGGCATCAGGGTCCAGAGTTGTGAGCTGGTTGGATGACAAATCCAGAAACGTTAGAGAGGCCGTTAAGCCTCTAAAGGCTCCAGGTTCGAGCAAAGACAGTTCATTGTGAGAAAGATCGAGCTCAGCTAGAAGTGGAAGATCATGAAAAGCATTGGCAGGGATGCTGGTTAGTAGGTTGTAGTCCAGGTAGAGGCGTCGTGTGTCATTAGGAATGTCCTGAGGGATCTCAGTGAGATCCAGGTTGCTGCAACGCATAGTCTTACCGTCAGATGAGCCCTCACTGTCTGAACAGTAGCATCGTTTGGAGCAGGACGTTGCAGCATGGTGGAAACACAGTGTCATCAGCACAAAGCTATGAAACAGTAACCACATGACCACAGAGTGCCGAAGCAGCCAACCTGAGGGTAGCAACATTGTTGGACAGTGGGCATAATCCCTTTGGAGTACCACCTGTGTCTTCCCGCGGGGCTGTACAGAACATCAAAGTCCCCAACTGATTAGAAGCCTAGAAGATCGAAGAACACAACCAGTTAATCAACAACAAAAAAGTTATAGTTATAAAAAGTATATAAAAAGATAGATTTAGAGCAAAAACAGAAATATTGACAATTTAAACTATATTGTCTAGTCTAATTTAATACTATTAACATTCATGATATGTTTTAATTTCATTTTCTTTCCATCTCTTGCAGGATTGCTTCACAGATCTCTTGTGGTTTAAGGATTTGCACATACTAATTAACTTACAATGAATTACATCACTTAAAGCCTACTTATAATTAGCAGTGTATACAGGCATACATACACATAACAGTACATGCAAGGCTCACAAAACCATAGAGCCCAGAAATGAAAATTAATAATCTAACAGATGCCTTAACCTTTCAGTTTTAATTTACTGATGGAAAATGGAGTACCTGTTGCTCCAAGCAAAGGGGATTTATCTATTACTATTTCCCTGTGGGTTTAGTACCCTTTTTGGTGGCACTTTATATTAAGTGGCCTTAACTACTATGTACTTACATCAAAATGTAAATACAATGTACTTAATGTCTTCATAATGTATTGCAAAACACTTATTATTAGTTATTTAATCAAGCATAAGTACAACGTAAAAACATGTATTTACACAATAAGTACATTGTAGTGAATTATTATTTTCAGAGTAAGTACATTTTAGTTAAGGCCACTTTATATAAAGTGGGACCACCTTTTTTTAGCTATGCACACTCTAAAGTAGCTACACACATTAAAATAACTTTTAAAGAAAACCCACTCATGTTGATAACAGATACAGTGGCACTTCCTCACAAGTGTTTGTTGATTGAAATCTCTGCTATACTGACATAATTCACAGTTCTACCAAAGGCATCAATGTAATTCAGGACTCTAAAAAGATGACAGAGCATCAGAGCAAGATATTTTGGGCACAGAATCTTCAAATAGACAGAACTTAAAAAAAAAAAAGTATAATATTGCCAGATGCCTGTCCTTTTATTTTTATTTTTAAAAATCGAATCCTAAATATTATAACATTTACTGAATTAATAAATCTATCTATCTATCTATCTATCTATCTATCTATCTATCTATCTATCTATCTATCTATCTATCTATCTATCTATCTATCTATCTATGTTAAAATGGTTCTACAAATATGGACAAATTGTTATAGATTGCTTTTTTATTATCATATAAACATACCAAAATTCAACATATGCTCTTTTATTCTGAGCCAAAATGATGTCTATTTTTGATGGCCAACCGGATGTTAATTTGAATGCTTATATTACAGTTTTGCTCAGTCACTATGGTACATTTCTTGAATTATCCTTGAAATTTGCTAAATAGTAAGTGCATTTTTTTCAAAACAACTCATACAAATAGCATAACCCCATAGATCCCAGCAAAAGCCGGTCTCCTGCTCAAAATCCTTAGTTCATCTCTTAAAAATAAATATCTGTGTCAATGAACAAGTCTTTGTGTCATTGGGTATGGATTAGACTGGCAAATTGCTTAGTCATGATATAAATATAACAGTGTTATGGGGGGGGGGGGGTGTTCTGTTGGTTACATCTTTTGCAACTGGAGTTTGAGACTGGACGAGATTCACATTGATGCTTTTACTGTAATTTGTTGACAGATCATGTTATTGCGATACTGCATAGCACAAAGAAAAACAAAACAAAAAATGAATGTAGAAATGTGACAATCTACTTTGAAATTCAAATTCAGAAGAGAAAGTCAAGATTCATCTGGGAGAAATGTACCAATTCAGGACAGATAAAAAAAAAAGTCTAATGGAAAACTAGAAAAGTGTATTATGACAAATTGTTTAACCATTCTGCATGTACAAAAGTATGCTATGAACTAATGCCTAAATGTTGTGGGGCTTGAGACTATTCAACAGAGACCATTATAATACATTTTGATCAACATGACATACTGTAAGTATTTGATAATATAGAAAACAGCACAGAATTATACATAATCGTTTGCATGAATGTACCAAAGCGCAACTTCTTCAAAGAAATGAGAAATTGCTTTTTTGATGTGCACAATGATGTGAAGATTGAACAGTTGGTTTTGAGAATTTCAATTCTGATCTGAGAAACGCCCCTAAGCGACTGAGAAAACCAACGTAACTTAGCCTTAGCACCAATACTGGTAGTCTTAAATATTGCACATGGAAAAGCCTAAATGATGTACAGTACAAGAGAGGGAAGGCAAGGAACACTGCCTGCTATTTGAACTGTGGTTGCCATTTTAGATATTTAATCCTAGCAGCATTGTGGTCAGTAATCTATAATAATAGTTTCACTTAAGATAAAGCTTTTTTTGTCTGACGTGCAAGCAAACATGAACAACTTTTGCAATTCACACTTTTCAATTTTTTTTGTGTAACCATCTAAAAATAGCTTCCCACCTTTGCTCATTAATATATTAGCAGCATATAAGAAGCAGCTATCCTCTTACAAATCTTCAGAGCAACATGCTCCAGAAGGCAGCTCCCTTGATTGGCTGCAATAATTTTCAACCTTAAGCGCAGTAGAAAAAATGGTTTCAACCCTGCACAAGCCTACAGTTTACATATAAATATTCATTCATTCATTTTCATTTCGGCTTAGTCCCTTTATTAATCTGAGGTCGCCACAGCGGAATGAACCGCCAACTTATCCAGCATATGTTCTACGCAGCGGATGCCCTTCCAGCTGCAACCCATCTCTGGGAAACATCCATACACACCCATTCACACTCATACACTACGGACAATTTAGCTTACCCAATTCACCTATACCGCATGTCTTTGGACTTGTGGGGGAAACCGGAGCACCCAGAGGAAACCCACACCAACACAGGGAGGACATGCAAACTCCACACAGAAACGCCAACTGACCCAGCCGAGGCTCGAACCAGCGACCTTCTTGCTGTGAGGCGAACGTGCTACCCACTGCACCACTGTGAGGCCCTGCAAATAAATAATAATAATAATAATAAAAAAAGAATATATTAGCATTACAGCACATTTATCTTATTTATAATTCTGAAATGTTAAACAACACACCCAGAATACAAAAGTCAGTGTGTTTGCACTTGACAAATGGTAGCGGACCCGCCACTGTCCACTTACGCAGATTAAAAATGAAATCGATCTCTAAGTACCTTTTAGTATCACATAACGAGTGGGAGTCTCCTAAAGAAGCGACTGTTTGTTAAAGGGAGGGGGAATAAGACGTTCTAGACTACAAAAGCAGCTGAAATGCCAAGCAAATAGATCCTTAACTGAAGGCTAAAGACGGGAGATAGAAAGAGAGAGAGAGAGAGCGAAAGGAAGACATTAGCTCAGCTTTCATGCTTCAGTGACCAAAGCATTCCCTTGCCAAAAAAAGAAGGAAAAAAAACACACAAGCCAAGACATCTATTTACCCATGTTCAAAAGAAAAGCGATTTTTAACCTTGCTGTTCCATAAAGTTTTCTCTTTTGAAAGTGGGGAATGCTGACCTAAAAAAAAAAGAGCAAAGTGGCGAAGGAGAGGTTAGATAAGATTCACAAGCCCCTTGGAAAGGCTGTACCACTCATGAATACACAACAGGGTTCTGTCATGACATTTTCGCAAGCAATAGTCTGGGCTGGACACATAAAGAGAAATGGACAGCGAAACTACGACCTAAAGCAGATATCTGCAAAAACGTATTACTGAGAGGGCTAGAATACAAAAAATAATAAATAAAAACTCAATGAAAGCAGAATGGACAGAGATGGACAGAATAAATGTTGAAACAAGACATGAGAGGGTAGCATGCAGGGGGTGAGGAGAAACCACACAGGATGTTTACATGATTCAACAGAGAGAACAAGAGAGGAAACAAGAGAATCTGAGGAGCGAGTCTTACATTACAGAAGAGAAGAAAGAAGAGAAGGATGAAAAATGAGGTTAAAAGGTTCAGGACAGAACATTTTGGGGGAGAAAACTGATGTGACCCTGCAATGAAAGCCCAAAGTACCCATAAAGAATGGAACAAGAAATAAAACTACGAGTTAGTGATGTAAATGCTGTAAACACAATAAATAATATAGTCACAAATTATAGACACATATTTGATATAACATTATTTCTCTTTTAACTGAACCATAATTACATTTTTGCATATTTAAAAACACACACACACACACACACAAAAACACACTTCTTAAGTAGTTTATCTAGCTTTTTTTCAGTAGAAAAATGTGGCTTTGCAGTCAGCCGGACCAGCATTAATCAACTCTAACAAGTATGGAAATGCAATGATTTGCATGGTGATACATAGACAGATATTTTTTTTTTGTCTTGAGCTTGTCCATGAACTTTAAAAAAAGATTTGTGTCCATTCTCTCGAACAAGACTACATGGAATAGCATGAAGAGGGGACAGAGAAGAAGGATAAAGGCTTTAACAGAGCTGAACTAGACTGTATTGAATGGCATGTCATTAGACAGAAATTGATGATGATTGAGATGATGATTGAGATGATAATTGGCCTAATATTGTCACTTTGTCATTTTATTAAACTGTTATTCTGGTTGCTCATGTAGAATTTATGGGATAAGACAGCCTAGTAAATGACTGGCTCGGGACTTGTCTGGAGTGCTCTAACATTAAGAATCACACTAAGAGCTTTAAGGCAACTAAGTCTTAGATGAGTTTCTTTTGATGGTCATTCAAATGTACTGAATAATAATAAAAAATATATATAAATAATAATAATAATAATAATAATAATAATCTAAAATGGTAACAGCCTCACAGTGGCGCAGTGGGTAGCACGTTCGCCTCACAGCAAGAAGGTCGCTGATCGCTGGTTCGAGCCTTGGCTGGGTTAGTTGGCGTTTCTGTGTGGAGTTTGCATGTTCTCCCTGTGTTGGTGTGGGTTTCCTCCGGGTGCTCCGGTTTCCCCCACAAGTCCAAAGACATGCGGTATAGGTGAATTGGGTAAGCTAAATTGTCCGTAGTGTATGAGTGTGAATGGGTGTGTATGGATGTTTCCCAGAGATGGGTTGCAGCTGGAAGGGCATCCGCTGCGTAAAACATATGCTGGATAAGTTGGCGGTTCATTCTGCTGTGGCGACCCCAGATTAATAAAGGGACTAAGCCGAAATGAAAATGAATAAAATGGTAACATCTAAATCAGCTGTTTTTATTAAAATCTAAAATATTATAAAATGATGTAATTATACTACTAAAACTGAATAGGTCTTTATTCATTCATTCATTAATTTTAGTCCCTTTATTAATCTGGTGTTGCCACAGCAGAATGAACCGCCAACTTATCCAGCATATGTTTTACGCAGCAGATGCCCTTCCAGCTGCAGCCCATCACTGGGAAACATCCATACACACATACACTATGGACACTTTAGCTTACCCAATTGACCTGTAATGCATGTCTTTGGACTTGTGGGGCACCCGTAGAAAACCCACGCAAACACGGGGAGAACATGCAAACTCCACATAGAAATGCCAACTGATCCAGCTGAGACTCGAACCAGTGGCCTCCTTGCTGTGAGGCGATCGTGCTACCCACAGCGCCACAGTGAAGCCCTATAGGTCTTTAAAGTAATGTCATTTATTTTTATGGATTCAAAATAATAATAACAAAACAGAGCAAGAATGACAGTGAAAATATTAAGGCAAAATAAAAAATGTCAGTAAATAATACTAAAGGGTGACTTAAAGAAAAGTTTAATTACCTCATCGTTTAATCTCCTTCATGTAGTTTTAAACTTTTATGAGGTTTTTTGCTTATGAAGAAGATATTTAAAAAATGCTGGTTGACTTCCATAGTAGGATTTTTACCTATAGAAGTCAATGGTTGCCATAAACCAGCATTCTTCAAAATAACTTGTTTTGTCTTCAACACAAGAAAGAAACTTAAATAGAGTTTGAACAAGTGAATGTTGAGTAAATGATGACTGAGATTTCAATTTTGAGTGAACTAGCCCTTTTAAAAAAACATATACAGTAGTTAACCCAATGCGAGCAAATTATCACATAGAATATTCAGTTCAGAACTTTTTTTTTATGCCCAGGCTATTTTACTCTAATTTGTGACAGTATGTTTTTTAGCCCATTGTTATGAAAAGAGAGCAGCAATAATAATTTTTTCGCATCCATGTAAGGTGAACCATTCCTCTAGAATATGTTTTAGCCAGATAGTAAACGTCTTCTCTGAACTAATGTAAGCTTATAAGAAGAAGAATTTGACTACAAAAGCAAAGATCAAGATCAAACTGCAGCTTTGTAATATTTTTGCAACTTTACAGAAATGGCAAATAATCAAACAGTATCCATGCTTTTGACTAAATAATATTAATTCCATATTACAAAACGAACTGTTTCGCCTGTTTGCCACCTTTCAAATGACCAGTCACTATGTGTATAGCTGAAGTAATCAATCAATCAATCAATCAATCAATCAATCAATCAATCAATCAATCAATACAACCAAATAAGTGCCTAATTTATAAATCAAGTGATTATTTATAACTGAATTGCTTCAAGACAAAAAACAAAAAACAAAACTATAAGCAATGCCAATGGATACAGGAGACTACTTGTAGACTACTTTGGCCAGCCTGGGAACATTAACCTTTTTTTTTATTTATTTAAAATCATGTTCACTTTCTAATTTCATTAGCATAACATTTACCTGAATATAACCTGAATTAACCTAAATATGTTTATATTCATATCATATTCACATTAACCTGAATGTGCTACCAAATGCTGTAATATTCAAAATGCTATCTAACTTACACAACACTGTAAAAATTATGCTGCATTTAAAGGTAAAGTAGTTGTCAGGGTCAGATTGTGTAAAAAAGTTCTTTAGGGTAACAACTGAACATATTCAGTTTCAAGTGTACAGTACACAGTAATATAAAGGTAAACTGTGTGTGGGTGTTGAGAGAACAGGGAATGGTGGAGGAAAAACAACTATGTTATAATAGCTTTTTGATGTGGACCAAACAGTATGTCAGCTGTTATTATATAAATTATCTCTGTGGCAGCTGATCATTGGGTTCCGTCTACGTCTGATGAAACCGACAAAGGCTTTATTCTTCTTAGTCTACAAACTGTTGTGCTTCCTTGTCTTCTTTAATAATTAATTTCAAACAATGTCTGAGTGCTCCTGACTGCTGCTGGTGTGTGATCGTTTAAATGGAGCCCTGGCTGCCAACATGCACTGTTCATGTATCTGTTCTTTTTAATATACCACAAAATCTAGACCTATGGCCGTAAATCATATGACACTACTTTTATAATCTTGACGGTTTAAAGGTGAATAGACAAATTAAGTGATGTATTTATTTAAGAACAACAAAAAAAATGTAATCTCCATGAATACCAGTAAACCTTGCACATACAACATATAGATACAGAAACAACATTGTTATTCATTCATTCATTCATTTTCATTTCGGCTTAGTCCCTTTATTAATCTGGGGTCGCCACAGCGGAATGAACCGCCAACTTATCCAGCATATGTTTTACGCAGCGGATGCCCTTCCAGCTGCAACCCATCTCTGGGAAACATCCATACACACCCATTCACACTCATGCACTACGGACAATTTAGCTTACCCAATTCACCTATACCGCATGTCTTTGGACTTGTGGGGGAAACCGGAGCACCCGGAGGAAACCCACACCAACACAGGGAGAACATGCAAACTCCACACAGAAAGGCCAACTGACCCAGCCGAGGCTCGAACCAGCGATCAGCGACCTTCTTGCTGTGAGGCGAACGTGCTACCCACTGCGCCACTGTGAGGCCCAACATTGTTATTCATTCATTCATTTTCTTTTCGGCTTAGTCCCTT